>QODF01000011.1:3575907-3592636 GCA_024372805.1 Oostethus manadensis
TGGTTGTTTGTCTATATGTGCTCTGTGATTGGCTGGCGACCAGTCCAGGGTGTACCCCGCCTCTCGCCCAAAGTCTGCTGGGATAGGCTCCAGCATCCCCGTGACCCTAATGAGGATAAGCGGCATAGAAAATGAATGAATGAATGAATACTGTTGTAGATTTCTGAGGTGTTCTGAAAAAAAAAAAAGATCTTACTGGACAGAATCCACACTATTCATATACAGGATTAGCCCATTTTACCTTAGCTGTCGCTTAGTCTAGCTTAGTTTACTTTAGCACAAAGACGGAGTATAGTATGTCTTTTCCTCGTACACGTTTAGTGTGGAGGGATTGAATCGATGGGTTCTGTTATAGCGTTGCCTTCAGATAACCGCTGTGAATTAGCGCTACGGAAAAACTCAGTTTCATTTGAATTGTACAAATGAAAGAATATAGTGTATTGTGTGCAATACAATTGCAATAGCAAATGTGCAATTCTTTGCTAGAAACAGGCTAAATGGTTCCCCTTCTCTCTGGTGCCAAGATAAACATTTCCTGGTTCCAGCATGGGAACAGCATTGATCTTCTCACACTTTTGTGACTATTGCTGTAAATCTGCTTTTACTTTGTGGTGCAGCGTTTGAGGTCCTAAAGTTGTCTACTGCAGATGCAACCAGAGGTGATGTGCATATTTTAACGCCTTGTCTGCGTGTTATTGTCTCATGGCGATGACAGTGAGCTTCTGTTATGTTGTTTTTAAGCCTGTTGAGAACTGGGTGACGCACACACACACACGCACTCAGATCCCAAAATCCTGATTAACAAGTTAAAGCTATCCATCTCATCACAGAAGTCCCCCACTGCTCTCCACGAGCCTGTAAGTGCACGGAATTGGGGGCGGTGCCGGGGGAGATTTGTTTTGTGGGCTGGGTATGGCGTGATAGGACGGGTGTGTTCAGATAGGCTACAACAGGGTACAGTACAGTGGGTGGAATAAGGAAGGCATGTCTGGAAGGCTTGAGTGGCGTTTTCAACAAATGGGTTCGTAGGGTGGCGCCTTTGTAGACTGCTATGACGTAGGAAGTGGGCGGCGCTGGGGATTGCCAACAGCCATGGTGGTGGTGGTGGTGGTGGTAGTGAAAAAACGGGATCATCCGGCCACAGGAGTCTAACAATGGTGTGGCTGCAATCTGTGGGAATGTGAGGCTCTGTAACTGGTGTCGCTGGAGCTGCTTTGGAGGCTGTAGTGGTCCTCCTCCTCCTCCTCCTCTTCTACCTCAGGGTCGCTGATACTGTCCAAGCTGTCTGCCTCTCCAGGGGTGAATTCCATACCTTCGATATCCACCTCTGCACACAAAAAGAAAGAGATTGGCATTGTTATAAAAAAAATTGGCCGTTTGTTCCGCAGATCTAATTTACCATCTAATTCAACATCTAATAACATCTAATAATTTATAATACGATAACACAGGTACAATTTAAAGGATACCTGTGCTACTGTTAAAAATATGGCACCAATTTTACATGTTTATGTATGCGTCTATGTATGCTTCACTGAGTGTTTTACGTCAAGCGTTGCGATTTGCCACTGTGTTTGACCGTGTAGGAATTTTGGCCAACTCATCTATGCGGAATTGTCTTCATTCAGCCACAGCAGAGTTTTCCAGTATAAACCGTCTTTTTAAGGTCATGCCACAACATCTCAATAGGATTCAGAGACAGGTCTCTAATAAAAAAATAAAAGTCCATCCAATAAAAGATCAAATAGAAAAAAATGGACAAAAATGCGGATCGGGACATCCCTATTTACCACCGTTCCATGTTTTCGCCATTTGTGAAAAATGGCTCTCACTGTGTTTTGCTAGATTCCCAAAGCTTTGGAAATGGCTTTATAACCTTTTTTCAGACTGATAGATCTCAATTAATTTCAGTTTAGTTATATTTAAACAGGGCGGGCGATCTCTTTTTCACACAGGGCAATGTAGGTTTGGATTTTTGCTCCCTTAATAATAAAACATTTCATTGAATTTAAAGACAGAAGCTTTGTGTTATTATTCGTTATTAGTACCAATGGTGGAGCTACCTTTTCACCCTTCGAACCATTGGAGGACTAACATGACATTACACTGACGCACTATGAAAATAGTACAGTGATATGCCACGCTGGGATCCACCTGTTTTTTCTAGCAGTGGTTTGGACACTGGGAGGCTTGCCATCCCTAGGTGGAGCGACATTATGACAGGCGGGCGGCGGCGCTACCATGCACACTTTTCATTATTAACATTTTTTTCGGATTACAAGCTGCTACTTTTTTCTTTCCCTTAGAGCCGTACTGCTTTGATAACCAAGCGCCGTGTTTATGGATTTTTTGCCACTTGGGGTGTGTTGGAACTGGTTAGTGCGATAACACGTTTAAGTTTCCGTGTGTATCCGCACGCGCTCGGAGTACGCTGTTCAACACAACTGTCGTAACTTTGGTTTAAACTGACGTGTGTGCTCCCGCGACCTGCATGCAGTTTTCGGCAGGCACGCAAATCTCGGCCCAACACCGTGTGAAAGTACTCTAGCTCTTTAAAAGTAATTATATTTCCAAAAGGGGGACGTGGCAAAATAAGTTTAGGAACCACTGTTTTATACAAACAATTCTAAAGACGTTACCACATGAAAAAGGCCAGCAAGAAATCTCCTACAACCAGTAGCTTAAGAGAAAAGCCAGATTTCATTACACAGTGTGAGGTGTTAACCTATTGACCCAGGCCATCACCTGAGGACAAGGTTAAGGTTAATTAACAACTCACTAAGATCACTGTGAGGTCCAGAGGTCAGTGGACCGCAAGAAGGAATGGAAATAAGAACATATGGAGATGCCATTGGGCACAGCTCATTTGGATTGGATGAACATTCCAGTCAGCTATCACATTGGCAGGTATCTGAAAATGCAGCCTAAGTCAGCGCACCTTGCTCTGAGTCGGTGGAGATGGTGGAGCCCATGCTGTCGGTGCGGATGCGTTCCACAGTTCCTGACACCGAGAGCTGCTCGAGGCGGCGTTTGAGGTAGCGGTGCTCTCTTTGCAGCTGCTCCTTCATGTTTAAAGCCTTTCTGTCTTGTTCCTCCAGCTTCTGCACACTCATACACAAAGGCCAGACCATCAAAACAAAACATTCAAACAAAACATGCAAAAGTACTGCACTGGATTCTTCTTGGCCATTAAAAAGTATGCAAGTGATCAAGGTGATAGTCTGAAGACCAAAACAAAGCTAATTGCATAGTCCTTGCTACTCATTCCACAAACTGTTGTACTCTCACTTTACGATGGTGACAAATATTGTAAACACATGAGGTCTAGTTTTGTGTTCTTTTCCTTTCGGCTTATCCCTGCTTATCCCATCAGGGGTCGCCACAGCGAATCATTTTTTTCTGTTTGATTTGCATGTTAACTGTTGAAAATCCGAGTGTGCGGCTTACTAACTGAACCTTTACCTAATCTGTTTTCAAGTTAACCAGGGCAAGTTAAAAAAAAGATAGTACTAACTATTTAAGAGCAAATGGATTTTGACATTAAAATTTAATAAGAAAGTGGCCAAATGATTGTTTGGCCATTGTTTGTTTATATTTGAATGTTTTCAGAGGTGAATCAAAGAGCCGTCTCACACTAAAAAGCATCTTTTGAGGTCAGGCAACATCACGACAATAAACAGCATGTGATAACTGAGTGGTGAGGGCATGCACAATAAACGAGAAATGAAGGTTGACCACATGGCTGTGCTGCTGCTATTGCCGGTAAGGTCCTTCTTAGTTTAAAAAAAAAGACTTGTATTTGGAACTCACTATTAACATGCTACACAAAGAAGGATGAAACCAACTCTATGCTTACAGTAACTATGTGTACGGTGACCTTGGGATGTTATGACTATTGTGGGAGCAAATGGGTGCACCCAACCTAAGTCATTCTGACTAGATGATTAAGAGGTATACTCCAGATGTCCTTATCCTTACCCTTAAATCCTTATCATACCTTGATGTGCATCTTGGCCCTTTTCAGCAAGCTCAGTGTGGTGTGTCTAGTGCTGTCTGGACCCAAAGGCACCAGCTTCTTCAGCTGCTCCAAGTACAGCCGTAGTTTGGCACGTCTGCAAGCAAACAAGCGGAGAGTGAGTCAGCAAATATTGATGAGCGAGATAAGTGAGAAGTTGTGACCTTGAAGACTCAGGGTTCTTCTCTTGGGAAAGGAGACTCCTTACTACATGATCGGGAACGATTCCTTGAAGATTTGCATAATTGCCCTTCAAATGCATGTTTCTACACCTGTACTTTTGAACCACTTGAAGGTGCTTTCACACCTAAACTTTGTGTTTTTTCTTATTTGAATTAAGGATGACCATCAACATCTATGTATAGTCTTTGGCATATAAATCATAATACTGTACTTGAACAAATCAACATTGAAGCTGTCAACACATTTGTAGTCTATTGGGGGAATCCACATGCAGCAGTCAGGAGCAAAAGTCATTGTGGACCAAAATGACATCCATGGGATGTTTCCTATCTTCTTGGCAGAATTTGACACATAAACTGCAGCCTCAGAAAACCCAGCATTCCTGCCAAGACACACCACCCTTCTATCCCTGACCCTGAACTGAAGTAAACAATTCTGTTGATGCGCATGTGCAGGTTCAATACAGTGCTAGTGACCATAAAGCATTTCTGCACAGTAAGTCTTGTTTTTGTTTGCATATTCTACATAACTCAAAAGTCTGCTTTTATTTTCAACATTTTTTTTCTCCCCGGATAACCTCTCTTTCTATCCTTACTTCATTCAAATTTGTTCATGAGCGTTTTTCAGTCCTCCATTAGTCAAGCTTGTCTATGAACCATGTCTTTGTTTGGAGTAAACCTTCCCCCTCGTCTCTCGTTCCTTTGGCTAACTCCATCTGAACGGTAAACAAGCTCTCAACAATGGGAGGTCTCCACTGGCCATCACTGCAACTACAGTACACTTAATCAGGGATATGAAGCTCTGCAAGAGGGGCTGACTATGGGTGCCCCAGTGCCATAGTGGGAGCACAAGTGTACTACCTTCTGAAACAAGCACAGTCTTTTTCCTATTTCATCTTCAGGAAGGGCGGTGCCAGTAAGACCTTTTAGGAAGCCCAGTTAATTCCATTTTGAGGTCAGTCAGAAGCCACGAGCAAAGGGTCGGGACTTAATACTTACATTTTAAGTCCACGTCAGTTAAATGTGTTTTGATCTTGTCACTTAAAGGCCAATGATTCTATAACATAGTCATGTAACACCCTTTAAACTGTCTTTACCTCTCTACAGGTGCAATTGGTATTTGCTAAAAAGGCCGTGTGAAAGTTCTTTAGCTCTTTTATTTCTTGTTCTCCCAAGGGGCGTTTGCAACCCCCCCTTCCTGCACACCCCTCCCACCTCTTTGCTGCACTCTGCCAACACCAACACACCCATGTCCCATTGGAAAACAAGTGTCTTCAGAGGACATGGGCTGGGGCTCCACCTCCAACCTACCCCAGTCATGGCCACATGAAGCACTTGGACCACAGCCAGGGGAAGCAAGCAGGAAAGAGTCAGGGGTCTGCAGCAGGAGAGAGTGGGGTGTTTTTCTGCAAGAGAGCAAGTCTGCGCGAGCGAGAGGATGGCTTTCGCTCCATTTCGAAAAAAAGGACTTTTTTGAGTGCCGTGTGCTCAGCTGCACAAAGCAGTGCTCCATACACATCATGCAATTGGTAACTTGAGCCAATTGGGCAAGATTCTTTCACCTCTCTGCGTCCCGTCTGCCTCTCTTGTAATGAAAAACAAAAACAAGGCGTTGCCTCGTGTAGTCTGCCCGACTACACAATTTTCTCTGTCGGAAAATTGGCATTTCTTTTTATGTGTTACTCACTTCACTCCTCACCTGTGTGTCAACCGCATAATTTAGCTGGTATGCAAAGACTAGAAATTTGCACAGATGCAGCCCTACTGTGACTTTTCACTGAAAGGCAACATTACAATGTTTCCATGATCAACTATGCGGGACATCAAATATGTCATTTTTATTGGGATGGAAGAATTTCTTTATGACTGTTCTCAACTCATGTTTCCTTCCCAAGGAAGCAGAATAGCACTGGGCAGCATGGATATAGATCAACTTTCCATCACTGAGGTCATGTTGTTCCTCTATATAGAACTAGTTCAGACTGCATCAACAGCGCCTCTACTGGTTGCAGACAAGTATGCCATTTTGACTCAATTGCATCAAGACTCGATCCCAGTGAGAAAAACAAGCTCCAAACTAACCGCATTACTCGTTAGTTTTAAAAACAAAAAGTCATTTGAAGTCCGAAGATGAGAAGCTTGGCGGATAATTCTAGCTAGAGAGCTAGTTAGCTGTGGCCATTAACTTTAAAAAAGATGCAAGAGAAGTCAAACAGCAATATGTTTTTATATTTATTTTTTATTGTACTTTTTTTTAAAGTAATGTTGAAATCTGGCCTCATCTCGTAGACCTAATCTCATGTATTGTCTCATCTTCAAACTGATTGTCTCGTGACACCCACAATATCACACGACCATCAGCAGCACATGCCTAGTTGTCATTGTATTTTGATCTTCTTCGGGACTTCTTTGTAACCACTTTAACACACCTGAAGGAATAACTTGAAAAGAACAAGTATGCCTTATTTTAGACTCACGACATTGGAGTAAAAAAAAAAAAAGATCGGTAACAAACATTAGTGTGGATCCTATAAGCTGTCTTGTAAGCCTTACAAATCCAACATCCAAAAAGTAGTATTGAGCCTCAAATCACTGTTTTCATGTTGATATTTCTGCACGCTGACTTTCAACAAGTCTGGGCAGAACCTCTCTCAAGCATGAGACGTTTTTTTTTCTCTGTTTCTCTGTGACTGTTGTTCAATTGCATATCTCTCAGACAGAACCCGGTCAAAGCCGCAGGTTGTGGGGGACGTCCCTGACAGCTCTCTCTCAGCACGTGTTCTCCTGCTGAGAAACACCCTCTCTAGTTTTCTTCAAATGTGCACAGCTAATTTGGACATGACCCTCCCCCTGCTCCCCTCCCTCACTGCTTCACTCACGTTTGTTATTCCCAAGTCAAGCCCTGGTCACGCTATGTTTATCAGATCAAACAGTGTGGCACCATAATGTTGTGTATATGAAGGGATCCAGACACTTTGCACCGTCTGCGGGATATAGTTTTAAATCACATTACAGCTTTTGGGGTCAGAATTACTGTTATAATTTTCCAAGTTTCGGAGAAATAAAGGCTTGAGTGAATGATTCACATGTTTTTATAATGCTCAGGTAATCTTTGGACTGCAGTCTTCTTTGTTTCAGTGTGTTTTGATGTGCTTTAATAGTGACACGTGCTAAAACGAATAATTGCTCTAACTTCAAAACAAAAACACTATTATTACCCTGCATGTTTGGCTTAAGTCTGCAATTTGATTTGGCCTGGAGTCAGAGTTTGCAAGGAGGCAACCACCTGACCGCACTCACGTGCAGAGTACCACAGGAGGATTTGTGTCTGATCTCTGGCCTTCTCCATCCTGTCCATGCGCTCCACACCACCCTCTCCCCTCCATCAGAGTGCCAAAACAAAGCAAAGGCAGAGAAAGGAAAAAGGAACTAAAAAAGCTGCAAGTTGCTAAAACTGACACAAGCTATTTAAACTGCTGACTTACAGTCCAAGGTCACATGGGTACAGATTGGGCTGTTCTCCATGATCTGCTCAAAACTTTGGGGCTTGAACAGAGAACCAAAGTGACTATTTGTTATCAACAGCAATCTCTATATCTATATGCCTGACATATGCGTATACAAAGATACCTGAGACCTGCACCACAAAATTAACATGACATTGTCCTGGAGACTATTTCGCCAAATGTTTTGAGCACGGCCTATGGATGCACAGAATATGCAGAGGACAACCAGTGCAAACAACAGACCCTCATTCACTCACTGTACGTCTTAATGAGGGCAGGAAATTTCTCAGCCCAAATTCAGAGGAATGAGTGGTTTGACTTGCGCGCAACCATTCTAGGTAAATGAATGGTCAACCGTCATCAGGACCTTAATTCCAGTGTTTCCTCACCCTGCTAGTAGGCTTAGAGAGAAAAAATCTGGCCTCTGGGGTTCAAGACTACAAAAATACAATTATAAATAATACGTTTTCAGCTTGGCAGTTGGAAAAGCACCCTATCTTTGCTGTGTCATACCACTTCATGCCCCAAGAGGTAATAACGAGTCACTGATTATAAGAAGTGGTACAGTTCAATTTGCGACCCCTTATCTAGCCTCTGTCTAAAACAGGAGTGCGGGTGGGACAGCAAAACCTGTGTCAGCTATGTACATAACATGATCATGGCAGCACAACACATGTATTGAGGACAAAGAACAACAATAGAGTAGATCTAGCGTTCTGTGTTCTTTCTTCCTCAGTTTATTATGAGAAGAATTCAAATAGGAAGCCTGTATCTTCACTTTATGAGAATTCAATTCATAAAACATAATTAAATTCTCCATGTTTTGCTGCATGTACTGTTAAAACTTCACAAAGGGGGAGAGTCTAAAAATCGTTTGGCCAAATACTTCAGCTTCATAGACAAAAGTTATGTCGTACTACAGCAAAAACTGTGGGAACCTGAAGAGAATACATAGCGCATTCTACCTACCATGTTATTTATCATATACTGTAGTGATACGAAAATGTTGTTTTTGTTTTTCAGACAAAAAAATATTCTCCATTTGCCATCTGATGGCTTGCTTAGGAGTGAAAGTGTGGAACGCCTCGCGTGAGTGTAGATCACTTCAGTGCAACTAGTACAATTCAGAGTTGCCACTGTGGTGGTTCCACATCTGGCTGGCAGGTTCTCGGTTTGCACATAACCCATATGGGAAGGAAAAGGAGGGAGTATGAGGTGGTGATGGAACCTACCCGGGGCAAAAACATATGTACAAACAAATACACTGGGTCTTTCAGCAGCTCCTCATCTGTCATCTTGTCACCCCGCAGCCCCGCCCTCAAAATGTTTACCTTTTACTCCCATCTGATGTTCTGTCTAAAAAAAAACAAGCGTGAAAGTGGCACAGCGACTCACCATGCATCCCACGGAGACAGAAACACCCATCCACACTTGAGGTGCAGGGGGATGAGAGGCCTTTCTCACCCTGATATGAAATGCCAGTCACACGAGACAAGACAGACGAATACAAACCCACCATAAACACATTTGCCTGACGGCAGCAACATGACGCTGGGACTCACATGACCTGTGCATTGACATGCAAGCAGTATTACTGTACTGCAACAGCACTAAGTAATCAAAACTAGTGATTAAACAGGAAACTGAAAAAGAGTGATAGTATTGCAAAAGGAGAAGTTGAATTTTCACATGCTTGGGAATGACACGTGGTTGTAAGTCATTTGACTTTTTTTTTTTTTTTTTTTTTACCGGTGAAACAATACTTGTGAGCATGGATCATGACAAACCTGTGCCTCAGCACCGGCCACATGGGCATTAACAAGAAAACAGATGTCAAATAGAACCTAAAGAGGAGTGTGTGTGAGTAAACAGAAAGACAGAATGAAAGAAGAGGAGGAAGCTAAAGAAAGGTTTCCCTGTACCTTAGAATGATTTCAGTGCAATGTCAAATGACAGACTTGGACAGTAATTGGCTTCCGCTGTGTACGCTGAGGAGTGCGTGTTGTTGGACGGACTAGCAGGGACAAGTTCAGAGAGCTCCATAAACACATTCCCGTGACACTGCTTTTATAAGGAAGCCCTGTCAATGATTAACACACATCCTGTGGCATGACAGAAGATCTCAACATTGATATTTACTGTAACACAGGATTAGAAGTGAGATGGGTGACACTCTATGGGGGGCTGCAACAAACCTTACTTAATCTTCTAAGGTAAATCTAAGACACATTTTTAAACACACAGTGAAACTTCTGAATCTGAAGTCATACAATTCAGAATTTCTCAAAACTTCAGTGTGAGTCAATGTCATGAATGGAATCACCTCAAATATTCATTTTTTTGCATGTTTTTGCATTGAGACTTTTTCCGACACTTTACAACAAAGACAAAAGATAACCCATAAATGACATCATGTAAGATGTTAGCATATCACGCAAGACCTCACCATACTTCACTAGAACTCAGCAAGAATCAAAAGAACAATAACCATGCATTTTCCTTATTCTTTGGCATTCTGGGGCAATATTTTTCTTTGGTATTTTGGGCTCCAAAAGATGAGCTAGCCTCAACAAGAGGATGTTGAAACATTGCATTTACAGTATTTGTATGGGAAGGTCGACCAGTCGTCCAGTGTTCCCAAATGGACTGTGTACAACCATAAAAGGTTCTACTGTGTTGTATTTTCTTGTGGCTGCATGCTTTTCAAAACAACTACAAATGTTATGTGGCTGTTGCAGTACTGTCAGCCTACAAGTGAATAACTACAATGCACAAATTCTCCCTGCAGCAAACGGCCTCTCTTACTTAACTCTGCATTCCAGCATACGTGTGCATACTCTGCTGACCTGATTTTCAAGCTGCCTGCTCGGCACACAGCAGCCACGTCCCGCACCTCCTCCCATCCCTCCCTTCAGTAACGCTCAAGAATGCTTCAGCCAAAGCAGCCTTCCTTGCCTTCCTCCCTGCTGTTAACCTCATGTGTTCATTCATTGTTTTCCTGAATCTTTAACCTTAATAAAGTGCCAACCATGCTTTTCCCCCCGTTTTTACGAGCATCAGCTGTGAAACTGCCAAGCAGCCTTAGTGACACAGAAATATAATGTGCCCCGCCCTGCAGCGGTGACACCTGAGAGGCAACGAGAACCTTATCATCTAAATGTAAATGATTCATCAGTCCATCACCTCACATAGTTTGGGAGGAAACTCAACCGAGGTAAACACCCCATAGGACTGTAAAAGTATGTAAGCCGGTCTTCCCTGTGGTCGAAGGGCATGAACGCAGGGAGATGTAGCACCTCTAAACAATAGCGTGAAGAAATTTGTGACTTCTAATGTTTACTTCTATCTGCAGACTATTATTGTGTATGCACACAAGCTTTTTGTGCATCACAAACAGCCCACACTACCGTTACATTTTGTCGTCTACACTTATTCTACCCTCCAGGCGTGAACCAGGCAAACACTATAGGAACAATAAATAATTGAAATGTTCAATATAAACGATATACAATAGAAAAGATTAATCAATGAATCTTTCATCGATTAATCGTCTTGCATATGCATATGTGTTATTCCTGCAAGAGATGCTGAGCCAACTAAAGTCAGCCCACTGCTACACCATACAGTACTCCAGGACCATTCAAAAGTTGTAATCCAATTGTGAAGAAGTCAAACACAATAAAATGCCATTCTGGACTTTCTTGCCAAAGAATCTGAGGGAGAGCATCAATGACAGCAGGAGAGAGGGGCCTTAACAGGGAGGTTTTTAAACCTTGAAATAATGCTTGATAAGGTTTATACTTGTACTTGTATATATTTGTTAATGTTCAAAAAGTTTGTTATATTATTATTTGTGTTATATGTGTATATGATACATTTTCTATTTTTTTATAAATGTTGTTGCACAGCTGGTTGTAAGTTGTTATTTATTAAAGTTGTTTTTGCAATAAATGTAGGAGTTTTGTAAAAATGTGTGCCTTTTATTTATACAAGGTTTTCTGAGTTCAGCGATAACATTGAAATAAGGTAGAAATGTATGCACTTACTATATTGTAGGAAACATTTATTATGAACAATTTAATTATCTTATCTGCTTAGGTCACAGCCAGAAAGCAGTGAAAAGGTAAGGATGATGGTGATGAATTAAATGGTGTCCCATTTCTTAATGGCTTCTTCCCCTTGGCCCTGGGTTTTAAGCGGTAGGGGAAGAGGTAAGGGGTAAGACCAAGAGGAGAGCAAAGGGGGGAGAAATGGGATTCAGCCTAAGTGCTCACTTTAACACAAGTCAAGCTGTAATGTAACAGGAAATTAGCAAATCAGGGGTGCGCATGACGTCAATCTCAAGCTACTAGTTGAGCACAAAGGTACAGTGGGTTGATCGCATAAACGTCACTTTAAGATGTCATATTAGGTTGACATTGAGCTCCCTTCCTGACTCCTGCTGCAAATATAAAGTGAACAGACGTCTCAAGCTACACACAGAGATACAAATGTCCTTTTATTCTTTTATTCTTCTGATTACAGAAAAAATAACTTGCTAAGATGCCTATGCCTATATCTACAGTATAACAAATGTATGTTCATTTGTAGCGGTTAGTAATGTAGAAAAAAAGTGAATTGTTTGATGGCTTTGCTTTGCATCCTGAACTCCACTATAGAAATGCATGTTTTCTACGCTTCCACCTGTTAATCAATTTCGTCATGATTAATTGGAAAATGTAACTTTGTTATATGTTGCCTTAACTTCTGCGGCATTGTCTTTTGCACAATAATTTCAAATTTCTTGTAAATCAGTAATGTGTGATAGCAAGTGCTCACTGGCGTTAATGCATTAACTGTGTAACTAATGAAGTAGATATTATGACTGACATACTACTCAGGTTATGTACACAATTTGAAGGATTATGTGCAATTATTTTTATTGCCATATTAAATTCAATTGGGAGTAATTGAACAATTGATGACCCTTATACTTCATTACCTGTAAACTTTGAAACTGTGAATGTGAAATACTTATCATTACTTCTTAGTAATGTCGTTCAAAGTTTACCAGTTAGACTTTACATAAATGTTATGCGTTTTACATTAAGAGAAATTATGTTGATTTGTAACTCGCATGCTGAAAATGTGTCTACACCCCTGCTATATATGTACAATGTACATCAATAATCATGTATAAATATAGCAAATGCACTACTAAGTTTTAGAACACCCCAATTTTTCCACTTACAGTTTTTATTGAAATTCAAGACATTTCAAGTCCAATGAATAGCTTGAAATGGTACAAAGGTTGGTGGTGAAGTGCCAGAGGTTAAGAAAAAACGTAAGGCGACCCAAAACTGAAACATAATGTGTATTTCAGAATGATAAAAAAAGATCTGTTTCAAGGACCACAAAAAAGCTCAAAAATTTAAAGCTGTTCTGCAAAAATTGAAGTAGATCAAGCCTTGGCAGTTGGTGCAAACAATTCCTACAGTTGTTCCAAGTTCTGGGAGTACTTACTACCTCCTCTGTCTGCATAAAAACAGTGTTCGGAACACATTGTCATACTACACCCTTGTGAACATCAGTTGAACAGAATTGCACAAGAGAATTAAGTAATTTGTTGCTACAAAATGGCAAGAATAAAGGGAATTAACAAAGGAAGAGACAGACCAGCTTAACACTTAATAATGTAGGTTTTATTCTCCAGAGAAATTGTAGTGTTCTAAAACAAGGATATATTACACAGACCAACTACACTCTGAGTGCACAAGTCTGAAAACCGGAAAAATTCAAAGCAGGAACCTTTGTAACCTGTAACGAAATGGTTCTACTATAATTTATATGCCAAAAAAATTGTGATATATTTGGATATTACAAGTGCCTGAAATGTATATTGCAATGTGGATTTTAAGCCATATTGCCCATCCCTAGTAAACAGTGTTAGGCCGTGTTGTATTGTTTAATTTGCAGGGGTGAACGTATTTTTACACCTTTCAGGCAGTTTTGAAAGATAAAATATCACCTAAAACATTGCCTATACTGTTAAAAAAGGTTTTATGATGATGGCACTTCGACCCTGAGTGAGATTATTACAATTTCCATTACCCCTGATAAGAATATTGTCTCCTGAAATAGGTTTTGTTAGACGTGTTAAATGAATTTAAAAAAAAAATATCCAAATGCACCTCAAAATGCTTACTTACTCATCTATGACTGTAAACTTGTAAAATAAAATAAATCAAAGTATATAAAAATTAATGGAAACTGTCATCTTGGCCTCTGGGAATGCACTCAGCACGTACACAGCATCTCAGAGGCATTTTATTTACAAGTAACTGCAGCTGCACTTCTTTGTTCTGTGTGCAGCTGCATGACATTTGAAGCAGGATGCTCTGGGTTTATACATTTGCATTGCATATTCCACTAATTAGTATGGCCTACCTTATTTATTAAGCTGCTTGTTAATGTGTTGCATTATCAAAAAATTGGGTAAGCGGTATAGAAAATGAATGAATTACTGAATGGGTACAGTATGGGTATTGTATGTTGTATTTGTAATGTGAGACTTAAAATGGCCTTAACTGCATTCATGATGGTGGCGTATTAAACTGTCTGGCCTGCCATCTTCCACCAACAACACAACACAACACAAGAGAGGACTTATATTACTACGAGATCGGCAATTGGCACAGATGACTGTTGGCATAAAGACCGGATAAGAGCAATAAAGGCCCTCTGTAGGAGAGGGGGAACTCTGCTCTCCCTCTCCTTCCCGCCTCAGGTATCTGCTGACTCAGTGACTTTTATAGGGTGAAATAGAGAGGTGGAATGAGGAGAGAAATTAACAGAAAAAGCAGCTGTGGCCTGTGGAGACAAACAGTAAAAAAATAAAAGAGGTGGAGTGACCATAATGCCATAACTCAAAGACACATGCGCAAGGCCGGTTTCATTCAAGGGGAAAAGAGCCCCCGAAAGCCAAATAAGTCATTCATCACAGCTGGGAGTGGAAGACACTGGGAGAGTAAATTTAATTAGAGGGAATCTTAGAACATGACCAAGTGCTCCTGTGCTCATGAAGTAAATATAAATTCTACGTCCCACAGTTGTTGCACAGTTGTCACACTTGTATTTACACGTGCCATTGTGTGGCAGTTTAAAAAAGAGGCCTGAGAGGCGCATTTGTGACAAAGCAAACATTTTACTTAAAACATTAACCTCTACATGTAATACATGTCTTTTGTTATTGACAGGTTGACCCTTGAATGTTATAATTCTATTATTTCCTTTGACAATTCTGAGCTTCCCAAAGTTAGGTTCTGCTGAAAAGTCAGAGAAAAACACAAATGTTGACAAATATTGGATATCCCGCTTGTTATGTGTGCTCTGCAAAATGAAACCAAGAGCAAACATGGGTGGAGATAAAAATGCAAGCATAAATCCCCGGGTCAAGTTAGGGAAGTATTACCAACAAAGCTGATAATCATCTGCATGTGAGCGGACTCACATTTCCAGTAAACCTGTGACATTCTGGAAAACAAAACTTTTGCAACTTCATTTTGTCTTGATGTCACATGAAAAAGAAGGAAATGTGTGGTTGTGGATCTTAAATCAGAAATAGGTAGAGATGCAGACCAAAACACTGTGTTCTTATTGCACCGATGCTGATGTAAAGTGAAGTAACAGACCAAAAAGACAAAAAGTAGTTATCGGTACCTCCGTTTGGTGCTAAATGAATGCAGTCAGACACCTGCAACAAGTTCTTGAAGATAATATTGTGCAACTAACGTAATGTAAGTAACATAGTGTCCCAAAAGAGACACACAGTCTGACACTCTTTTTAAACTTTATTGGCAACCTTAATTCCAATACTGCACAAGTTTCTTTGCTTTCCAAACCAGTAATACAACACTTTTGCATTGTCTACCCACTACACTCTTGGTGAGGTACACTTACAAAACACCCGAATTCTGAACCAGAACATTACAACATAAGCAGGTCGTTCCACTAACTCCATTGTGCTCAATTAATACAGAACGAGCATGCCTGCCAGATGAACTAGCAAACACAATTGTAATGGTAGTCCAAGTTCACCAGAATTGTGTGTCAGTTATCAATTTCTGCACAAATTGTGCAGAATGTAGGCACTTAAAGTACAATAAAACATTTCATAGATTACATTATACATTTGGTGCACATGTATTGGCATGTGGCTGTGATTCTCGTGACAATTGGTTGTGGCTTTTTTTTATATTAGCGTTGGGAGATATGGACCTTAGCATGTATCACAATATTTTTGGGCTACATCACAATATGACGATATATTATATTCATTTATTTGCAATTAAGTATTTAAAGCTTTAAAAACTCCATTTGTCTTCAAATACATTTTTAATAATTTTTTTGTTTTTTTAAATTGTATTTTGTTTCTGCAGTGTCGCAAAGACATGTCAGCCATCGGCTGCAAATGGCCCCTCATACGCACTTTGGCCACAACTACTTCTGCGGATAGGGTCGGGCTTGTGGCATGGACTCTATGAGCAAGCTACAACTCTGCTTGTTGTCTTGTTGTGTCGTCGGCGAGCGATGGGGGTTGAGGAGAGACTGGTCAATGCATTACAATTGTCATCCCTAACGAGCCGCAGCTCGAAGATTTTACTGGAGGTGCACATCTATGGCGTTATATATGTGCATTAATTTTGAGGTAGCAAAGGCAAATTTTGAGTCATATTAAGGTAACTACTGTTGTGTGCCCAGTTACATAGCTGCGCTCTGTCAGTCGACCCCTCTGCATGCTGCTCACTCAACATTTTTGCTAGCATGGCAAGGCTGGCACAATGCTGGTACGTGCGCCAGTATATTCGGCTGGGTTTTGGGGAATGGGGACTGGGCTCTTGGCTGGAGTTTGCAGGTTGTTGTTGCTTTTGTTGTTTGATCTGCCTGTCTCTGCCATCGCTGGACCATGCTGTGGTACTTGTAGGCGCCAATGCCTCAATAGGCGCAGTCGCAGGGAAGACACGTCATCGATTATATATATATATATA
>QODF01000011.1:3592641-3675625 GCA_024372805.1 Oostethus manadensis
TATATATATATATATATACTGTATCTATAATCTATATATGTATAAGTAATTTTCTTATCATTGGAATACTTTATACCGGTGTACAGGTGTATAAAAATTATCTCTCAACCCTATTTTATATTGGTAAATTTATTTCTTAGGTAATATTTTCTTTATATTATTGAAGTATTTACATTACTAATTGCATTTCACAAAATTCCATAAAAATACAAAGGTACTGTTTTTGGACAATGAGTTCTTTTTTTAGAAACCGGTTCAAGCACCAATTAGGCACAAACACCGTTTCAAAAAAAACAATATGTCACAAGTATCGGATAATATGTAAACAATACCCAACCGTAGAAATAGGAAGGGACCCAAACCAGTCAAGACCAGCTACATAGCAGCTTTTTGGTGTCACAGAAATATCTAAGCACATCCTAATGCAGGCTTGTGCAACTCCAATGACAAGGGTGAGTGGAAAAAAACAGCAAAGTCACCCAAGAGATGGTCTATAGCTAAAGTGTCAGCTGCACGGCTGCAGCAGATAATCAGGTCACGTCAGGACGCACAACCCTATCAAATACTGCTGGCACACTCCCAGTGTCGCTCTGATAACAGACAGGACATAAATACGAGCTGGGTACCTCTTAAACAGCAGACAGCTTGATGGGAGCCAGCAAGTCTGCCATTAATAATGTCAAGAACACATTTGCAGAAATACTTTGAAGCAAACTCTGATGCTGGCCTATGATCTGCATTCCACCCACTCTTTTGAGTGAATGTTATTTTTTACAGTACAGTACAATACAGTAGATGGCAGGTTGAATTTAAAGAATATTTGATTTTATGCAACTCATATTTAAACAGAATAATGCAACTGTATACGCATCAAAATAGGTTATTTTTCGCATAGGCTTTTCCAGTGTGTTAAAGAACTAATTAAGTCATTATTTAGCTAAATTAAAGCACCACGGCAGGACTTAACAGGAGTATAGACTGGTCTAACCATAACATACACTTACAGTATATTACCTATTTAAACACAATTTTGCTTAGGATACATGCCAATGAAGTTGGCATCTATCAAACTTCCATCCATTAACCTTGTATACCATGTGAACGTTGAGCACAAATATAGCTCAATGTGCACAAACAAAGACAGTGAGTCACGACTTAAATAGCAGCACTTCCCAGGAGTGTGTAGTGATGGCGTGAGGGTCAGGGGGTTGCGTTTTTTACAAATGATACTAGCACTGCAACAGATTAAACTTTGACTAGATGATCCAGATACTTGAAACTGGTTGAACAGGAAAGCTGATGACTGATGATGTTTAGTTTGTGAAGCAACCGTCGACTGAAAAGACCAACTGAGCCCTCACATTGATTTGTGTTTTTTTAATCTTAGAGAGTCATATAAGAATGATAATTGTTGCTGTAAATACACTATAGTATTTGAGAACCTAGAAATTGGTTTTGGTCTACATTTGCTTCCAAACTACACAAATGTATGTTGCAATATTTTCCAATGTTTGCAATTTCATATACATGCAATAAAAAATAATTTATTACATTTACAGATTTACTGCGCTTTATAAATCAAGTATGATTTATTTGATTCGATACCACAGCAGCGGGCTTGTGACGTGAATAAGTGATGGAAGCTAACATCATCTTCTAAATTCTTATGCAGCAATTGTGTTTTGATATGACACAGTTCAAGTAAGTTTGATTTAAGTGTAGAATTACTACAGCTTCTGTTTGGACTGCTCGGACCGCCAATCATCTAGTATCACCAGTGGGTTTCAAAAGGGTTGGACGACTGAGGGTGAAGCATTAGCTCAAGCTAAATGGCTAATTTCCCTCAAGACTCAAGAGCAGTGGTCTCAAAATCGTGCCATGGAGAGCTGAGACACAGCAGGTTTTCTTCGCCGGTCACTTAAGATGGTGCTTTAATTGAAGAGCTCCTTCCCTCAAATTGAAGGAGGCGTTGGTCATTAAAATCACCTGCTATAATGACGGACTGAAAAGAAAACCTGCAGGGTCTTGGCCCTCCATGGCACGATTTTGAAACCCCTGCTCAAGAGCAACAACAAAACAGAAAGAGAGAGACTGACAAAGTGTGTGACAAGGCAATTAAGAGGCTGTTCATTTGTGACGCTGAAGAAGACGACTTTATTGGTTTTAGTTCCCAGGAGGAGAAGGACGATGAATTAATTTTCTGGTAGGCTACTGTTTTAACTATCCATTTTACACACACACTGTTTGGCACTGCTTGAAGTAAAGCATTAATTAAATCTTTTTGTGTAACATCTTTCTGTGTACTAAATATCCCGTTACGATGTGGACATCACAGGTTAAACTGGTGCGGCCAATATAAGTATAAATCTTTTAATCTCTCTATGCCTCTGGGTAGCACCATAACCACAAGAACCAAATAAAATGTCATTTATACATACAGTAATCCCTCATTTAATGTAGTTATTTTTGAAGGTGATTCAATATTAATAAATAGAAAACCTGATTATGACTTTCTAAATACAGTTTTTACTATTATTAGAGATCCAGACAAGAAATATCACCCTATAGTCACTTTTACACTGATACTGTATTACCCAATATAATCAGAGATAATAAGCCATTTAAGACATAAATAAGACTCACGTTAGTGTGTGTATCAATAATTGTTATCTTGACGCACGGACAAGAAGTAACGCTGCAGTCTGTTATTATTACGATGATGATGATGATTATCGTTATTATAATATACTTAAACTGTATTTGTATGAGTTCATGTAGAACATTTTTATGATTGAAAATTCTTAATTTACGCTAGTATGTAATATTTGCTTAAAAAAGCATTTCTTAAAACTCATAATAGGCCATAGTCTGCCACACAACAAGGAAACTAATTTCCGCCGGTTGTATCTAGTTCTTTCGGTCATGGCATATACACGGTAGTGTTCAAAATAATAGCAGTGAAATGAAACTAACCAGATCACTGTTATTAGTATATTTTTAATGCTACATGGCAAACAAGTTACCAGTAGATGCAGAAGATTCTCAGTAAACAAACAAGACCTACCATTCATGATATGCACGCTCTTAAGGCTGTGCAATTGGGCAAATAGTTGAAAGGGGGTGTTAAAAAATAGCAATGCGGCATTTTATCGGTGATCTGTGATCAATTTTGTGAAAAAAAAGGTGTGAATCAGGTGACCCTATTTTAAGGATGAAACCAGGGGTTGTTAAACATGCACTTCATCATTTTTCTGAGGAAAATTAGTCATTCGGGACATTGTTCAGCGTACTTTGATTAAAAGTTGATCGGAAAGGGGAAAACTTATGAAAAGGTGCAATAAAATTTGGCTGTTCAGCTAAAATCTTCTCCAATGCCATAAAATGGAGAGCAAAACCAGAGACACGTGGCAGAAAATGGATAACTATTAAAATGAATCAAAGAATAACCAGAATGGCAAGGACTCCAGCTCCAGGATGATCAAAGACGTCTTTTTAAAAATACCTGTACATGTGGACTCGGCATCATAGACTCATCGCAAAAGTGTCGATGAGGGAAGTAACTCAACTCATTTTACTGGCATGTGTCAGTGTGGACGTCACACTGCTTTTGTACTTTCAACCACACCTGTAGTCGGACATGAGGTAACTGTTGTGTCTCAACATCTTCAGCGTAATCACACTTCTCCCTCTTGTCTTAAAGTGGAATATGCCCATACATGTTTGTCTCTACTCTGCACGTCCACTCCCAGACATGTGACTGGCTAATCCCCCAATGTGGATGACTGTGTGTCACAAACCCAGCAGACTCAAACTTAACCTCACACACCCATTCCAGCCTCTGCTCACATGCTGACAGTCACATCAGCTGCTTCCTAAATCCTCTCAGTCAGGAATTAAAAAAACAAAAAAATAGAGCACTGAGGAATGGAGGAGAACCGTGGAGCACAATGGGTTGACCTTAATGCAAAGAACAACTACAAATAGTAGAAAAAAAAATCAGTATTTTGTTTTTTCCTTATTGTACAAATTTCAGAGCTATACGGTACAATTCCGCCTTCAGAACAAATAACCATTTGGTTTTGAGCAGTCACTTCACTTGTTATGTACGTTTTCGACTTCATTTCAGCTCTACTCGACTACATTGAGGCGGCTGTCTATTTTTGTCTTTTTTACTTCAAAAGAGTAATGCAGGAAACAGTGGAAAAAACATCACACATTAGTCAAAACCACAAGAAAAAAAAAGGGTCTCCTTTTTATTTATTTCTTGGTACATGACCGTTGGCCCCCCTGCAGACCCACCACCTGCAGGGGCAAACATTAGGGTCCGGTGCTTTGTGATTTGGGCAGTGGTCGAGGGCGGGTGTCCGGGCGACCTGGTGTTCGGCGGCCAAATCTGGTTCTTGGAACATGGAATGTCACTTTTCTGGTGGGGAAGGAGCCCGAGCTTGTGGAAGAGACGGAGAGATTCCGACTAGATATAGTCGGGCTCACCTCAACGCACAGTTTGGGCTCTGGAACCAAATTCCTTGAGAGGGGCTGGACCTTGTTCTTCTCTGGAGTTGCTGCAGGGGAAAGGTGGCGAGCTGGTGTGAGCTTATTGTTAGCCCCCCGGCTTGGTGCCTCTGTGTTGGAGTCATTTCAGTAAACGAGAGGGTTATTCCCCTACGCCTTAGGGCTGGGGAAAGGGTCCTGACTGTGGTTTGTGCGTATGCGCCGAACGGCAGTTCAGAGTGCCCAGCCTTCTTGGAGTCTATCAGAGGGGTTCTGGAGAGCACCCCAGCTGGTGACTCCATAGTTCTGCTGGGATACTTCAACGCCCATGTGGGCAATGACAGTGTGACTTGGAGGGGCGTGGTTGGGAGGAACGGCCTCCTTGACCTGAATCCGTGCGGTGTGTTGTTGCTGGAGTTCTGTGCGAATTACAGTTTATCCATAACAAACACCATGTTCGAACATAAGGATGTCCATAAGTGCACTTGGCACCAGGACACCCTCGGACGCAGGTCTATGATCGACTTTGTGGTTGTATCATCAGACCTGCGTCCGCATGTTCTGGACACGCGGTTGAAGAGAGGGGCTGAGCTGTCAACTGACCACCACCTGGTGATGAGTTGGATTAGATGGCGGGGAAAGATGCCGGACAGACCTGGAAGACCCAAACGCGTAGTAAGGCTGTGCTGGGAACGTCTGGCAGTCTCCCGTTTGTTGAGTATTTAACCCTCATCTCCGGCAGAGCTTCGCCTGCATCTCGAGAGAGGACCGGGATATTGAGTCCGAATGGGCCGTATTCCGTGCTTCTATTGCTGAGGCAGCCAGTTGTTGTTGCGGCTGCAAGGTGGTCGGCGCCAGTTGTGGTGGCAAGCCCCGAACCCGATGGTGGACACCAGGGGTTAGGGCTGCTGTCAAGCTGAAAAAGGAGTCCTATCAAGCATGGATGGCTTGCGGGACTCCCGAAGCAGCTGACAGGTACCGGCAGGCCAAGCGGCACGCGGCTTCAGTGGTGGTTGAGGCAAAAACTCGGGTGTGGGAGGAGTTCAGTGAGGCTATGGAGCACAACTTTCGGTCGGCCTCGAAGAGGTTCTGGCAAACCGTCCGACACCTCAGAAAGGGGAAGCAGCCCCCAGTTCACACTGTTTACAGTGCGGACGGGGGCTTGCTGACCTCGACTGTGGATATAGTTGGTCGGTGGAAGGAATACTTCGAGGCCCTTCTCAATCCCACTGACATGCCTTCCATAGAGGAAGCAGAGTCTGAGGATACGTACGTGGACAGTTCTATCACCGTGGCTGAGGTAATTGGGGTAGTCAAATCACTCCCCAGTGGCAAGGCTCCGGGGGTAGACGAGTTCCGCTCAGAATTTCTCAAGGCTCTGGATGTTGGAGGACTGTGTTGGTTGACACGCCTCTACAACATTGCATGGAAGTCAGGAACAGTACCTCTGGACTGGCAGACCGGGGTGGTGGTCCCCATTTTTAAAAAGGGTGACCGGAGGGTGTGTTCCAACTATAGGGGGATCACACTCCTCAGCCTTCCTGGGAAAGTCTACTCCAGGGTGCTGGAGAGAAGGGTACGACCGTTAGTCGAACCTCGGTTAGAGGAGCTGCAATGTGGTTTTCGTCCCGGTCGCGGAACACTGGACCAGCTCTACACCCTTGCAAGGGTACTCGAGGGTATGTGGGAGTTTGCCCAACCAGTCTACATGTGCTTTGTAGACCTGGAAAAGGCATTCGACCGTGTCCCTCGTGGTGTCCTGTGGGGGGTGCTCCGGGAGTACGGGATTGATGGTCCGCTTCTACGTGCCATTCGGTCCTTGTACAATCGAAGCAGGAGCCTGGTTCGCATTGCCAGCAGTAAGTCGAGCTTGTTTCCGGTGAACGTTGGCCTCCGCCAAGGCTGCCCTTTGTCACCGATTCTGTTCATAATCTTCATGGACAGAATTTCTAGGCGCAGTCAAGGTGTTGAGGGAGTCCAGCTTGGTGACCTTAGGATCTCGTCTCTGCTATTTGCAGACGATGTGGTCCTTATGGCCTCATCAGGCTGTGACCTTCAGCGTTTACTGGAGCGGTTTGCAGCTGAGTGTGAAGCTTCTGGGATGAGACTCAGCACCTCCAAATCCGAGGCCATGGTTCTCAGTCGGAAACGGGTGGACTGTACCCTCCGGGTTGGGAGTGAGGTCTTGCCTCAGGTGGAGGAGTTCAAGTATCTCGGGTTCTTGTTCACGAGTGAGGGAAGGTTGGAGCGTGAGATCGACAGACGGATCGGTGCAGCATCTGCAGTAATGCGGTCGCTGTACCGGACCGTCGTGGTGAAGAGAGAGCTGAGCCGGAAGGCAAAGCTCTCTGTTTACCGATCGATCTACGTTCCCACCCTCACCTATGGTCATGAGTTATGGGTCATGACCGAAAGAATGAGATCGCGGATACAAGCGGCGGAAATGAGTTTCCTTCGTAGGGTGGCTGGACTCACCCTAAGAGATAGGGCGAGGAGCTCGGCCATCCGGGAGGAGCTCAGAGTAAAGCCGCTGCTCCTTCACATCGAGAGGAGCCAGTTGAGGTGGCTCGGGCATCTAGTCCGGATGCCTCCCGGGCGCCTCCCTAGTGAGGTGCTCCAGGCATGCCCAGTCGGGAGAAAGCCCCCGGGAAGACCTAGGACACGCTGGAGGGACTATGTCTCACAGCTGCTCTGGGAACGCCTTGGTGTCCTCCCGGTGGAGCTGGAAAAGGTCGCTGGGGACCGGGAAGTCTGGACTTCCCGATGGAAGCTGCTGCCCCCGCGACCCGGACCCGGATAAGCGGGGGAAAATGGATGGATGAATGGATGGGCGACCGTTGGCCGTGGTGAGGAGACAAGATTATTCATGAGGAGATTGAAGAAAAAATAAGAAAACAGAGCACTGCAGCACTGTGGAGACTGCGGCGTATAGTGCAAAAAAAGAGACATTGCATTGGTCACCAACCTTTGTGAGCCCAAGCTCCATATGCAGTGGAACCTCAAGATACAAAATAATTCGTTCCAATGGTCTTGGAATTTTCAATTTAGATTACAGATTTACTATATAAATGCCGTAATTTGTTCCAGCCCCCATCATTAATGACATCATAATCACATAAACATGTTCACAAATGTTTAAAAAACAATGAGATATATCATAGATCTAGATATATATCTACCAGCAAAGTCCCAAAGTTCGACCAGTTGCTCATGATTGACAGGTTGGTGACCCCTGCAGTAGTGTAAAAAGAAGGGATCACCTTAACAGTTTTAGGAAATAAACACCAACTAAAAGTGATGCTGGGAGAAGAGGGCCATCACCAAGTGTGTTTCCGTCTATGGTCTTCTCAATTTGAAGAAATAAATCGGACTCCACTCCTAACGTTATTTTGGGCCAGACTGCAGAAACGTTCCCTTTCTTTCCATTTAAGGAAGTGAAACAGAAACGGATCTCATCAGCATTTTCTAAACTTTAAAATGTAGATGATTCAATCTGCGGCCCTTTGAAGGGGACCTCAGTGAAAACAACCTGACTTCTACCTGCAGACAATTCCTTAAGTATGTTAGGAACTCACAGCTGCTGGTTCAAGATACACACACACACACACACACACGCACACGCACACGCACACACACACACACACACACACACATCCAAATAGATATGAAACACAGATATGAAAACCTAAAATGCAGCCTTACCTGTGTTTCTCCAGTTCATTGTGGGACGATCTGAAAGGAAACAGACAAAAGACAAAGATAAGCCTTTGGACAGAGCAAAACATGATGTGAATACTTGCATGGTCCATTCATCCACCCTCTACTGCGCTTATGCTCAAGACTGGTGAAGACAAGTTTCCGAACATTATATTATGTGACTACATTGTAATAGGTATATACCAAGTCATAGGTCATTCTGATTGACATATGTTGTACAAAAGTGATTGATTGTTGGTTAAACTGGGAGGTGCAGAGCACCCTGCCTTCCCCATACAAAAAAGCCACATGCACACAGTGCTGTTGTTGCCCACACGCTGGCCATACAGCAGTGTGGATAACAACCCCCTCAGACGTCTGGAGGCCTATATGCTGCAGAATTGCACAGCATGTGGGCTAGTCTGAGGAGCGAGCAGCCCCCACCGCCCACCCCAGTATGATATGCCGAGAGGGGAACAGCAAGGGCACTGCGGGCCGTGTTGTTTATGAGGCCGTCATGGATACCGCAACAAAAACAAAAACAGCGACAACAAAAGTGTGTAGTAGTGGGGGTGTGAGTGAGTGGCACACAACAAGCAGCCAGTTTGAGAGCCCTTTTGCTGGCTAAGCAGCGGTTCCCACAGCTGTGTCGATGAGTGCAAGGAATCTGTATGGCCACCATGGAATGAGAATGGCTGTATAGAAAATGTGTTGTCGAGTAAAATCATGCATGTAACCTCACTCTTCCACTTGGGTCCCTCTCATTTTACACACATGTACTCTGTCTTGCTGCGGCTAACCTTCATTCTTCTCTTTTCCAGGGCAAACCTCCACTCCTCAAGCTTCTCCTCCACCTGTTCCCTGCTCTCACTACATATCACAATGTCATCTGCAAACATCATAGTCCATGGAGAGTCCTGTCTAACCTCATCTGTCAGCCTGTCTATCACCATAGCAAACAAAAAGGGGCTAAGAGCTAATCCCTGATGGAGTCCTACCTTCACTCTGAACTCCTCTGTCACACCTACAGCACACCCCAGGACCATCTTACAGTCCTTGTACATGTACTGCACCGCTCTAACATACGTCTCTGCCACTCCAGACTCCCTCATACAATACCACAGTTCCTTTCTGGGCACCCTGTCAAAAGCTTTCTCCAGATCTACAAAAACACAATCCAGCTCCCTCTGACCTTCCCTGTACTTCTCCATCAATATCCTCAAAGCAAATACTGCATCTGTAGTACTCTTTTTTTGCAAAAAACCATACTGCTGCTCACAAATGCTCACGTTTGCCCTTAGTCTAGCTTCAACTACTCTTTCCCATAACTTCATTGTATGGCTCATCAGCTTTATCCCTCTGTAGTTGCCACAACTCTGCACATCTCCCTTGTTCTTAAAAATGGGCACCAGCACACTTCTCCTCCATTCCTCAGGCATCTTCTCATTATCTAAGATCTTGTTAAACAACCCGGTCAGGAACTCTATTGCCACCTCTCCTAGACACTTCCATACCTCCACAGGTATATCATCAGGACCGAGTGCCTTTCCATTCTTCATTCTCTTCAATGCCCTCCTCACTTCTTCCTTACTAATCTTTGCTACTCCCTGGTCCACAACAGTCACCTCTTCTACACGTCGTTCTCTCTCATTTTCCTCAAAGTACTCTTTCCATCTTCCCATGACACTACTGGCACCTGTCAATACCCTTCCATCCTTATCCTTTATCACCCTAACCTGATGCACGTCCTTCCCATCTCTGTCCCTCTGCCTTGCCAACCTGTATAGATCTTTCTCTCCCTCCTTGCTGTCCAACCTAGCATACAAGTCATCATAAGCCCCTTGTTTGGCCTTTGCCACCTTTACTTTCACCTTACGCTGCATCTCTCTGTACTCCTGTCTACTCTCTTCAGTCCTCTCAGTGTCCCACTTCTTCTTAGCTAACCTCTTACTCTGTATACACTCCTGCACCTCCTCATTCCACCACCAAGTCTCCTTATCTACTTTCCTTCCAGATGACACACCAAGTACTCTCCTACCTGTCTCCCTGATCACAGTAGCTGTAGTTGTCCAGTCATCTGGAAGGACTTCCTGGCCACCCATAGCCTTTTTCAACTCCTTCCTAAATGTCACGCAACACTCCTCCTTTTTCAGCTTCCACCATTTTGTCCTCTGCTCTGCCTTTACCCTCTTCATCCTTCTCACCACTAGAGTCAACCTACACACCACCATCCTATGCTGTCTGGCTACACTCTCACCTACCACTGCTTTGCAGTCACTGACCTCCTTCAGGTTACACCTTCTACACAAGATGTAGTCTACCTGTGTGCTCCTACCTCCACTCTTGTAGGTCACCCTATGTTCCTGTCTCTTCTGGAAGAAAGTATTCACTACAGCCATTTCCATCATTTTTGCAAAGTCGACCACCATCTGTCCTTTGGCGTTCCTCTCCTGGATACCAAACTTGCCCTTCACCTCCTCATCATCATCTGTTTCCTGCACCAACATGTCCATTGAAGTCTGCACCAACGACAACTCTCTCACTTCTATGAATGTTCTGCATTACTTCATCCAGGTCTGACCAAAATTTCTCTTTCTCATTCATCTCACGTCCTACCTGTGGAGCATACCCACTAACAACATTGAACATCACACATTCGATTTCCAGCTTCAAGCTCATCACTCTGACACTCTTTTTACCTCCAGAACATTGCTAGCAAACCCCTCCATCAAAATCACCCCTATTCCATTTCTCTTCCTATCTACACCATGATAGAACAGCTTGAACCCTGCTCCTAAGCTTCTAGCCTTGCTACCTTTCTACCTGGTCTCCTGGACACACAATATGTCTACCTTCCTTCTCTGCATCATGTCAACTAATTCTCTACCTTTTCCTGTCATAGTTCCACTGTTCAAAGTCCTAACTCTTAGTTCTAGACTCTTAGCATTCCTCTTCTCTCTCCTCCTACGGACACACCATCCTCCTCTCCTTCTTCGACCAACAGTAATCCAATTTCCACCGGCACCCTGTGGGTGAACAGCACCGTGAAGAAGCCTTTGGTAAGTATTGCTACTTAGCTGGAAACTGTAGCAGTATAGTAGCAGTGTAGCTGCACAAATACTACTACAGCACTGTGGTCCAGCATTGCTGTTTTGGTTTTGATGTACTTCCACTAAACACAGGTGTGCACGTCCTCAAATTGTACAGTGGTCTGCGTTAAAGGTTTACATCGAATTGGCAACTGGAAATTGGCAAATTTAGACCTCTTTGAAATCAACCTCCAAAACACTGTTGTCATGTAAACAAATAGCTCTACAATTTTTGTTGTTAAAAACCTTCACATTTGTAGAGCAGTTGAGGGTGCATGATTGCTTTAAAAAAAAGTTGCACTTTAAAAACTAAGAACCTACTTGATGATGCACAACAAGGCCTGTTTCTGAATGGAGCAATTTTTGGGAATTCCTCCACACCGTTGTGTACGTTGACAGTTAAAAGAGGGGAGGGAAAAGCAGCTCTGGTGCAAGAGGCCAACTGGGCCGGTGTTTGTCACAAGTGTGTACTGTAGGTGTCTGTTTAAGCCACCACACCCACCTGTCACATCCCCATGCACACCCCTCACTCTCACACACACGCATTATTTTGTTATCCTGTCAGCCAATATAAAAAGAATTTGGAAGAGCGTAGACAGTAGGACAAAGCTAGTAGTTTAAAGTGTCACAACTACGCCCCTGAGTGTAACAGTGGATTTTGGGGGGTGATACCACTACTAAAAAATAAGCATTGGAAATTAAAATGATACGGGAATCACTTATTGTAAGAATCAATATAGTGATGATGATAACAATGAAATAATAATAAATACATTATTTAGAAAGGTCTGTTTTATTTTCATTTGACATGCAACATGTTAACTAATCCAGACATTATGGAGGAAATAAAGTGAGGGCCACCCTCCCACTTAAGGAGTTCGTTAGTTCAAAAGTGGGAAGACACACTTACCGCACACACCATTACTAATGTCAGTGTGCAGTCACAAACACTAACTTTGTGTGTAAAACATGGTGAAAGAAGACAGTGTTGATAGTGTGTGTTTACAACAAGAACAACAAGGGACCCCAATGCACTTCAAATTTGCATGCACGTACAGCAGAAAACACACTAACCTCATCAGAGATGAGCATGAATGATGCATGTATGATTGCAGAAATGAAGTATTGCTGGTCCAGTCAGTGTGTGCCCTTTGCATAGACAGCGCAACGTGCATGTGTGTGAAAAGAGAGAGGGGGTGTGAAAGAGCAGTGGAGTTGACAGTGTACGCGTGGCAGTGTTTATTAGAAACCAAAACAGAGTGAGAGCCCAGCCCAGCCCAGGCAGCAGAAAGATGGCAGTGCACAGGAAAACAGCAACTCCTCCTTCCCTCCCTCCCTTGCTCCCTCACCCGGCCTGGACCACTGACTCTAACAAGCGAAGGAGAAAGAAAAACAGTTGAGGAGCAGGTAGATTTACCTATTGTTGTGACTTTTTTTGTTTATTGGCGAGGATTTCGTCTTCTTTCTGGAGAAGTCGCTACTGTAGGGTAAAACTGAGGCATAGCCGTGCTCTGCCTCTGCGGAAACAGAACATGGCACACATGCGTTTAAGAAAAGTGGAAGCAAGAAAAGAAAATAAATACGTGAGCTGTCGATGAGTCGTTGTCTCTTTAAAAGTACATGATCACGTGTGCAGCGTGCTATTGCAATGTTACTAGCTGATCGACGTCGTTTATGTATTTGTATCCAAAGCATGAACGCAACCGATGCATGACATCCAGTCAGCGTTAAGAAGATGTCATATTAATGTAAATATATATAAATATATATATGACCGCTCTCTATAATGAAGCAAAAGCTACTGGGTCCAGTTAGCACCCTATTTACTGTGTCCCATTGTCTACACACAGTGACATCATACCTGCAACACCAAATTGTCGACTCAAACTTCATTTTTTAAGCCTGCAGACAAGCTAGCATTTCGTACAACTTACAATTACACCGCTAATAACTGCTGTCATGTTGTCAATTTAACTCAAAATACCTCTGTCTCTTCTCTCCAAGTACTCTGCAGCCTCCAGCAGAATTAAAAGCGAGTTAAGTTCCATCTCGTTTTGTCTTAAAAACAGGAGACGGTATATACACAAGTAAACATAAACTGTTGGAATGGAAATGTTTAAAAAAAAAAAAGCTTTCAGTCCGGTGTACGTACAGCGATATAATCAGTTCTGACTCTTGTCGACTCCAAACTCCAGTAGCAACAACCTACAGATCCTTACTAAAAGTCGGCAAAGTGAGTGATGGCAACTTTGTCCAATAGAGTAATGAAGAGGGTGGGCTTTTGGTGGGCATTTAAACCAATGAACGGACAGAAAGGCTTAGTGTGAGATTTGATTGGCTCAACAACGGTAAAGTAATCGGGGACATACCCTAGCAACAGCCCGCCTGCTTCCGTGTGGTGGGTATGACGTGTACAAAAGCGACCTCTGATTGGCTACATGCTGTAGTGGGAGCATCTCACAGCTGAAACTGGGCTTTGTTGTTTTGGTTACCAAACTTCTCAAGAGTATACGTTTGACTACAGACCGGAAGTAAACCACAAAGTGTGTGTAGGGAGGCTGAATATTACAGTGAATGTTATTTTAATATGCAACAAATAAAAATGTTTTTTACGAGGCCACTGGAATTTGACTGTGAGCCTGGTGGCCAGCTTAAAAAGATGCACAGGCATTTGCAGAGAAAATGATTTGAAAATGGGAAGGTGCATAATAGCCCACATACGTTTCTAATTCAAGGTAGGCCTATCATTGTGTCTTTCCCTCTTGGCAATGTCAGGATGCTTTTTTAAAATTGACTACATTGACTTAATTTAACTGCATTTTAACTCTGTGTTGTAAGCTTGGATGCACTGTCTGATGATTGCTTGAAAAAGAGCCACAAACAAGTCAGAGCTTAGAGAAATAACTGCACTTGACTTTGCACTGTTGTAGAATGCATAATTGAAACCCTAAAATGTATAAATACATATATATTATATTATATTGTATATAATATGTGATAAAATATATCACAATAAACTGTATCCGAGATAAATTGTTAGTTGATTAAAGTCCAAAGTCATAAAATGTTAGGCTTTGGGTGTGATTGTAGGCCACATCATGTGTGGAAAAGTGTCCCATCTTTTCACTGGAAACACTCAGCTGTATAATAAGCTTGCAGATGAATAGTGGGAGTGAGCAAAGTGACACAATTCCCAAGATTGCTGGAATACTGTAGTATGAAAATCTCAGCAGGAGCGCCTCTTTAAATTTGGGTCGCCCTGGTTTGCCGATGTTTGTGCTTCACTTTGCTGGTGTAATTCTGTAAAAATCCCCAGTCTATTACAGTCTATTACCGCAATTGCAAACTTTTTTTGGTTTTAGCTTTTTTGTGTGCTGAGGTGTGTCGTGTAGATAGTTTGTCAAAGGCTGCAAGACTTTTTGACAGTGTTATTTGAATGCTGGCTTTGTTGATGTTAGTCTTTATAAATATTTGCATGAGAGAGATGTCCAAATGTAAAACTCATCCCTTAAACATGGTTCTGACATGTCATCCATCCTCTTTTACAGAATACATGGTATGTCTAGAATGTTGCAACTCTGCAGCATTCTTCGACATAGCTTATAGCTGAATATAGCTATGCTAACTTGGCATCATCGGATGCTTATGTGTGTGCATGGTTGGGCAAAACATTATACAGTGAAACTTCTAAAGTCAAATGCCTGTAAGGTCATACAGAAACACTCAGTGAGCATTTAAAGTAGGGGTGGGCAAACGGAGGCCTGCGGGCCACATCAGGCCCATCAAGTGTATTTATCTGGCCCACAGGGCATTTTCAAAAATTTTTTTTAAACTTTAAACATCAAAATTGTTGCCACAACATGACTTGCAGTGCTATTGCGGCACGCTTGAGTCGCCATAATAGTCAGGAGAGATCCAAGCAACAGAACACTTTACAACACACGACGCACAAAGTAAACTAACTACTGCACCCTGTGGGTATACAAACAAATATTTACGTGCAATACCCATGCCATGCCAAAAAACATCCATGTATTGTCGCTGCAAGGCCTACTGCTTAGCTTGTGGTACTCTTTCTCCCAACATTTTGGCATGTTTGTTGCATTTTTGCTAGATTGCAAAATATGTTGAGGTTGTCAGAGAAGTAAACAAAAATGAGTTAACATACTCTTGATATCCAATGTTTTATAGTCCATACTTCATATTGGTATGTCGCCGGACTACCCAGCATGCATTGCTGGCATTTGGAAATAATAGTTTTAAGTTACTTGTTCTGTTTAGCTCTTCGTTGTTTATGGTGGTAGCTGATGTATGTGCTGCATTAACATGATGTGGATGTGGTCTGTTTTCATTTTGTTGCATCGTGAGCAAGTATGTTGTTCTGCTTGTTGCCACTTATATATAGACGGCCCCTCCAACAATTTTTTTAACCAAATGTGACATAATGGATTCCTTCCACCAGTGAGTTTTGCTTTTTGTTTATGCCTTTCTCCACAGACCAGTTATAGCAAAGAGAAAAAGCATCATGATAATAATAATTGGAAATGGAACATTGTTTGAAGTAGCGGTAGCATAACTAGCGTAACGACAAAAGTGCTGCACATGTCTCTTCCCCTCGCAAATACACAGTTGATCCCCGTTGCAATTATTTTTTCTCCGATAATAGATGCTTTTTTCTGCAAAAAATAAAACGAATCAATCCATTCATTTTCTATACCGCTTATCCTCATTAGGGTCGCGGGTATGCTGGAGCCTATCCCAGCTGTCTTTGGGCGGGAGGTGGGCTACACCCTGGACTGGATAATAATTTATAAATGTGTGATTATACAAGGCAAATGTACAGCATAGAAAAAAGGCCACAATTCTTACATGTTTATTGTTACTGATTTTTGTTTTTCAAGTGTGAAGTGAATGAAAATCTGGCTTTAAAACTTGCAACGAGGTGAGCACACATTAATACAGTATATGATTGTAAGTCGTTACTGGAGTTACAACAGGCAAGCAGTGTGGATTATTTTAATGCGGCCTGGAGAAATGGTTTCTTCGACGTCTAACCGGGATGCCCCAGTGCTGCATACTACCGCTAGCCACTTGAGAGTGATGGCGAGTCAATTAATTGTATGAATTTGAATGGACTCACAGGCACAGGATGTTTAATTGACTGCAATTCAAATTTGAGAATTGTATTGGAATTTAGAGGTTATTCTCAATTCAAATCTGAATTTTGTACAGCCCTGGCCTTTAGTATTTAGAATGTCAGCTCTCATCGCTAGTGACCAAAGGCAATTGAAGAAAGAGCGTTCTGGTGCTGAATCTAATCTTATAATTCCAACAATCATTTTTATGTGTATGAATCCCTAATTGGAAGATAACGTCAACATTATGTTAGCTGGAGAGTGTCCTGGGGTAGGGGCCAGCCTTTTGTCAAAAATACATGTTTTAAAGGGTGTATCAATTACTAGGCTAGGAACGGAACCCCAGTGAAAAGCAGGATCTCATAAAAGTCAACTTTAATGCTTCTGGTGAGCTATGTTTTGTTCTTTCTTGAAAAATCCTGCTGTCTGATTAATGACATTTCCTCCCTGGAACTTTTAATTTACTGCACTTCAGTTTGCAAAGGAGAAAAATGTTTGTCTGTACTGTGTCACTCCTCGGGTTTACTGGAACACAATCACTTTTTTATGAGGATATTTGATAGCTTTTCACAGATACTACCAGTAACAGCCCGGTTACTGAACCCCCCCAAATACACGTACACAAATGTTATTCTGCTGTTGCTCTTTAGGTTGTCAAACTTGGTGATAAGGCCTTCATCTCATGACTTTTCTATCTGTAATTATAAGTTATGCAACTTGCAACCCACTTCTTATCAAAGGCCCACATATGCAATAATGTTGGTGCAGTGTTTCACTGAACTCTGTACATGTGTTGCTCATTTCAGATTGCAGGAGGCCACAGGCTTACAGTGTCACGTGAGGTGTGCGTCCTTCTAGGTCTTGTGTTCGCTTGACCTCACCAGGGGGTCAATGTAATCCAGCCGATGCCCGCAAGAAAGCTGACCTTGGCCCTGCCTGGATTGTTTATGTAAGCAAGCAGTCATCATCATGTTTTACTTTTACCAACCAGATTTGTTTGGGTGGGGAAAGGACTATTTTCTATATCATAGCTGCGCTCGATATGCACTTTGACAATAGACTCAATCGCTGAGTGTTTTTTTGTGGTTAAAAAGTGCTGATCGAGCAGACATGCAAGGGTAAAAAAGCTCTTCATTTGGTGAATTAGAACAGCCATTTCATTTTCCAAACATAGGTCATTTTTATTGGAAGCCAGTTTTCAGACAATATTTCTCAAAGTATTTTTTAGAATTAAACAGATTAGTTAATTAGTAAATTACAGTTTTATGTAATTTTGCTTCAGTTCATGTTGTAATTAATTAAAATATTGATTAATTTATTGTTCAATTTCAAATGAAAGTTTCAACTCAATGCACTTTGTTCATTATTAATAAGAAATAATGGAAATACAAATATTCTCAAATTGTTTCCATCATAAACCCGTTATGAGCTGTATGAGCAGGCACTGTTTTGGAAATGGATTCATGTTCTAAATGCACTTGGTAACATTCTTTATTATTACACAAGTGTAAAAACAACTTCTGCTTATGGCGTATGGTGATGTTGATGTTTTTGGAGTAAGCGAAGCCAAAGAAAGGGTTTAAATCTTTGATTCTCACTTAGCTGAGGTCTCTCGTGTCCCAATTTGTTTGTTTTGTTTGCATTTTTTTCTAGAAAAATTTGGTGCAAAAGTTCCACTGGATATGTCTAAGTAAATGACATAATGTAAAATGTATAATTTTTTTAAGGAGAGAGGAACCAAATTTGTAAATATTATATTTAGCTGCAGAACATGATAAACCCTAAGTGTGACTGTAAAAGCACCTGGGTAAATATGCATGCAATACATACACTGATCACTGATCTTTAACACTATTCAAGAGTCCCCCAGGACATATCTCAAGCAATGCAAAGGTTATTTGCCGTTTTCCAAGAGACCAAAATACACTGTAGTATTTCAAGCACTCCACCGCATCCTTTGAGAGGAAAACATCTATGTCCCTCTTGTTGCATGTTTCTATTTATAGATTTATCACCTGAATGCACTCTGATCATTGTGGCTCAGACCTTGCACTGCTTCTTGCCCAAGGTCTGGCAGTGAAATGACTGCACCCTCGCTCACCATCAGTATGCTTTCTTCTTTCTGTCCTTACTTTTCGGAACCAGTCAAACACACTGATGTTTGTGCAGTGCATCATCTGTGATAAAGCGCACAATATGATATAATGCAATGACCATAATAGCCATAACAGCCGTTTTTTCTTTTTTCTTTTGGGACTCCCGATAATCCAAATGTGATAAACCTATGGACAGATGAGAAACAGAGAACTGTGACTTTGTTTACCTTATTGACACAGATTGTTTACTGGCTACCTTCCTTCCATTTGCGCCACTAACCATACCCTATTCCCTACCCATTTTCAATGGGCCAAAGGTCAGTTGCTGTAGTGGTCTTTCCACCATCTTGGTTGAACGTGTAATCAGATTAGGATTTATAGAGAGACTACAAATGTCTGCTAATATTTTTGCTGTTGGCTATGAAACATCTAAATGTGAAAAGATGTATGAACCTTCTTTGTTGCATGTGTAGCACTATGGGAATTCTGCAGGTTGACTTAATCAACAAGTCATTTCTATTTAGATTTAATTTGATACAATACACAGTTTGCTCAGCCCTCACAAGTAGACATTAGTCATTGAGCTGTCCCTTCCTCCCACCAAATGTATATGATAAGTATATGACATGTTTGCCAAACCTGCTCACTGAAATGCTGACTGGAGAGTTTAAATTTTAAAGTTGAGGTCCACTCAAAACTTGCTTATTTTTTGCAGATTAGGACAAATGGCTTGTTGATCTCCTCCACTTAGCCACCACCTTATCATGGTGGAGGAGTTTGCGTGTCCCAATGATACTAGGAGCTAAGTTGTCGGGGGCTGTCATGTCCCTGTTAGGATCACCCATGACAAACAGGTCCTAGGGGAAGGACCAGACAGAGAGTGGCTCAAAAGACCCTGATGATGATTAAAAACATTGGACTTCGTTTTCCCTCGCCCGGACGCGGGTCACCGTGGTCCCCCTCTGGAGCCAGGCCTGGAGGTCGGGCACGATGGCGAGCGTCTGGTGGCCGGGCCTGCACCCATGGGGCCCGGTCGGGCACAGCCCGAAAAGGTAACGTAGGTCCCCCCTCCAATGAGCTCACCACTCGTAGGAGGGGCCAAAGGGTTCGGGTGCTAAGTGAGCTGGGTGGCGGCCGTAGGTGAAGGCCTTGGGGGTTCGATCCTTGGCTACAGAAGCTAGTTGTTGTTACATGGAATGTCACCTCTCTGGCGGGAAGGAGCCTGAGCTGGTGCGTGAGGTGGAGAAATTCCGGCTAGATATAATTGGACTCACCTCAACCCACAGCAAGGGCTCTGGAACCAGTCCTCTCGAGAGGGGCTGGACTTCATTTCACTCTGGTGTTGCCGGCAATGAGAGGCGATGGGCAGGAGTGGCAATTCTTGTTGCCCCCCGGCTCCAAGCGTGCACGTTGAAGTTTACCCCGGTATGCGAGACGGTAGTTTCCCTATGCCTTCAGGTGGGGAGACGGGTCCTGACTGTCGTTTGTGCTTATGCACCAAACAGCAGTTCAGAACACCTACCCTTTTTGGAGTCCTTAGAGGAAGTACTAGAGAGTGCTCCTTCGGGGGATTCCCTTGTTCTACTGGGTGACTTCAACGCTCCTGTTGGCTGCGACAGTGAGACCTGGAGAGGTGTGATTGGGAGGAACGGCCCCCCTGATCTTAACCCGAGCGGTGTTTAGATATTGGAATTCTGTGCTCGTCACGGATTGTCTATAACGAACACCATGTTCAAGCATAAGGGTGTCCACATGTGCTCTTGGCCCCAGGACACCCTGGGCCGCAGTTCGATGATTGACTTTGTGGTTGTGTCGTCGGACTTGCGACCACATGTTTTGGACACTCGGGTGAAGAGAGGGGCGGAGATGTCAACCGATCACCACCTGGTGGTTAGTTGGTTCCGATGGTGGGGGAGGATGCCGGTCAGACCTGGCAGACACAAACACATTGTGAGGGTCTGCCGGGAACGTCTTGCAGAGTCCCCTGTCAGAAGGAGTTTCAACTCCCACCTGCAGGAGAGCTTTGACCAAGTTCCGAAGGAGGCAATGGACATTGAGTCCGAGTGGGCAATGTTTTGTGCCTCCATTGTTGATGCGGCTGATCGGAGCTGTGGCCGTAAGGTGGTCGGTGCCTGTCGTAGCGGTAATCCCAGAACCCGTTGGTGGACACCAGTGGTGAGGGATGCCGTCCAGCTGAAGAAAGAGTCCTGTCAGGGCGTTTTGGCCCATGGGACTCTGAGGGCAGCTGAGCGGTCTTCAGCTCTGGCAATCACTGAGGCAAAAACTCAGACATGGGAGGAGTTTGGAGAGGCCATGGAAAACGACATTCCAGGGGGCTTCAAAGAGATTCTGGTCCACCATCCGCCGTCTCAGGAGGGGGAAGCAGTGCACGGTCAACCCCGTGTATGGTGGGGACGGTGTGCTGCTGACCTCGACTCGAGGTGTTGTGGACCGGTGGAGGGAATACTTTGAAGACCTCCTCGATCCCACCGACACATCTTCCAACATGGAAACAGTGCCCGGCGACTCTGAGGCGGGTTCCCCTATCTCTGGGGCTGATGTTACCGAGGTGGTCAAAAAGCTCCTTGGTGGCAAGGCCCCTGGGGTGGATGAGATCCGCCCGGTGTTCCTTAAGGCCCTGAATGCTTTGGGCGTGTCTTGGTTTACACGACTCTGCAGTATCGCGTGGACACCAGGGTCGGTGCCCCTGGATTGGCAGACCGGGGTGGTGGTCCTGCTTTTCAAGAAGGGGGACCGGAGGGTGTGTTCTAACTATCGTGGGATCACACTCCTCAGCCTTCCCGGTAAGGTCTATTCAGGGATTTTGGAGAGGAGGATCCGCCGGATAGTCGAACAAGGAGCAGTGTGGTTTTTGTCCTGATTATGGAACTGTGGACCAGCTCTATACTCTCGACAGGGTCCTAGAGAGTTTGCCCACCCAGTCTACATGTGTTTTGTGGACTTGGAGAAGGCATTCGACAGTGTTCCTCGGGGAATACTGTGGGGAGTGTAATCCAGGCGGTTCGTTCCCTGTATGACCAGTGTCAAGTGTTTGGTACCCATTGCCGGCACTAAGTCAGACCCGTTTCCAGTGAGAGTTTGACTCTGCCAGGGCTGCCCTTTGTCACCGATTCTGTTCATTACTTTTATGGACCGAATTTCTAGGCGCAGCCAGGGCGTTGAGGGGTTTCAGTTTGGTGGCCACAGGATTCGGTCTCTGCTTTTTGCAGATGACGTGGTCCTGCTGGCTTCATTGAGCAGTGACCTTCAACTCTCACTGGATCGGTTCGCAGCTTAATGTGAAGCGGCTGGGATGAAAATCAGCACCTCCAAATCTGAGTCCATGGTTCTCGCCCGGAAAAGGGTGGAGTGCCATCTCCGGGTCGGGGATGAGGTCCTGCCTTAAGTGGAGGAGTTTAAATACTTTAGGGTCTTGTTCACGAGTGAGAGAAGGATGGAACATGAGATGGACAGGCGAATTGGCAGAAAGGCAAAGCTCTCAATTTACCAGTCGATCTACGTTCCTACCCTCGCCTATGGTCATGAGCTTTGGGTAGTGACCGAAAGAACAAGATCGCCGGCAGAGACTCGGAGTAGAACCGCTGCTCCTCCGCATTGAGAGGAGCCAGATGAGGTAGCTCGGGCATCTGGTTAAGATGCCTCCCGGACGCCTCCCTGGGGAGTTGTTCAGGGCACGTCCGGGAGGAGGCCTCAGGGAAGACCCAGGACAAGCTGGAGAGACTATGTTTTTCAGCTGGCATGGGAACGCCTCGCATCCGCCGGGAAAAGCGGGACGAAGTGGCCGAGCAGAGGGACGTCTGGGCTTCCCTGCTTAGGCTGCTGCCCCCCTCGGATAGGAGGAAGAAAATGGATGGATGGATGGATGGATGGCTTGTTGACCACTTCACTTTGAAGCCAATGGAGTAAACGTCTGATCACACAGCACGAAGTTCCTGAGAAGGCAAACTTATTTGGTCTCCCTTTTTTAGGTCCTTTCTCTGTACCGCCGGTGGTAGCACCTGGCCTGTTTTCCTGCACCCTCTTCCAGGTCGCTGCATTTCTCACCTCGTTTGCTCTATAGTTCATGGTGCTGTGGTGAACCCACAGTCGCTGCATGCTGCTCCACCTGCGCACATAACAAAACCTATGTTGCAGTCACACGTGTCCCATTTTGCAAGCATGCTTGCAAACGTCTGCTTCTTTTCAAAAGTGTTTTATGCTCAAATCTGGTGCACAAGCAGGAAAACCATACCAGCAAGCTGCACAACTAACACCAACATAAATACGAACAGTCGCAGAAACTGAAGGAAGCCTTGGGGGGCATGACTGTGTGTGGACATGGGGTTGAAAAGGCTCAAATAAAACAAGCAAATCCGTGACCATGGCAACTAGCGAACTTGAGCCAATTTATACACTCAAACAGCGGGTCTCAAACAACAAACATTCTCCCTATAAATATGCAAACCAGGCTGATCCTCAATTGTGGGTGGGAAGTGGGGAAGGATGGTGACAGACCACCCACCCACAGATGCAAATCTAAACTTTAAATAGACGGATGTAAACTATTCTGTTTAAATATTTAAGTTTGATGTCCTTTATTGTTCGTAAAATAGAACAGAGTAGCCTCCTTAACACAAAGATCTCCATAAAGTTGCGTAACAGATGATCCAGTATTTTTTGCATGAACATTTCATACAGTATATAACTATGAGCTTTCACACTGCAACAGAGGGCAGGAGAAATTAGTCTCAGGTGTACAGAGCAGAGTACACACTGGCGTCATCCAACCTGATACCACTTGAAAAGTCAAAAATGACTTTTATCAACTTTGTCCCCCTGTTCCATCTTGGTGCTGTTTATACAAACAGTGACAGGGGAAAAAAGTGTAAAATGGGCTAGTGTTTGCCAGCAAGCCCAGTGCTAAACAAACCCTAACATTAAAGAACTTTTTTACTTTTTATATGCTGCAGAAAAGTATACACCCAAAAAATTACACCCACCAGCCAGAGTTGATTTATGAAGAAGAAAATGCAATTCCAATACGAACTAACCATCCTACTATTCCTTTAAGTCGCAAGAAAACAAAATAATATCAATCTGCTCCCATAAAGTTGAAAGATTTACTCATCTACTTAAGTTATAAAGACAATTGAGAGCATGTAGGTACAAAAATGCATGCACTGTTAACTGGGAGTGTAAAGCCTGTTGCTAAAATAATTTGCTTTTCCAAAGTTTTCTTAAAGGGTGTGGCTGGGACATGGCAGAGGCGTCACACAGCTATAATTACTGGCATCTCATGGGACACTACATACAGCATGACATGTTTGTCCTTACCGATTGCACGTGAGCCTTTGTTGTGCATTTGTCACTCTCACGCAGACTTGTATTTTTTGTACTGTGAATGTACACTAAAAGTGGATATGGGTGTTTGGGTTTCTGTGTGCATTATTTTGCCCATCTGGCATTTCAGGCCACAGCTGCAGGGTTCAGGATTTGGCTCATATCCGGTGCTGAGCTGGCAGTCGAGGGAGGGTTGTTAAAAGGGTCTGAGGGAGTGTGAAGAGCCGCCATGGCGCTCCCTTCCTGCTGTATTCTTCCACAACTTCACTTCCACTCGTATGTTTTTATATCTTGGCTTCAGTAAAGGGGTTTGTGTGTCAGTACTATTCTTTTAACCCTTTATGGAGCACTAGGAACTTCAAATACTTCAAAATTTCAATATTATAATGATTTGCGATATACATTTGATTTTACATGCGTCTAAAACACATGTCACATTTTTTGGGGAGCACGTTCAGATTTTGTGCGCTAGTAACAGTAGTTGAGATCTTAACATCCCTCTATCTAGAGTTGGCTGGCCTGTTAGTAGGTAAAAAAGACCCAACAAGGAACTCTTCCAATGCAAGCATGTTCTGTTCTGTGACAAGAACTTTGAATCGTATTTTACCACATTGTCGCATTACTGTCCCTGTGTCATTATCATTAGCCTCCGAGGCAATTTTGATGGATTCAATTTAGCAACGTGTGACGTAACCAGAAAAAAATATTTGAAATTGTATTTGTCTGAATTTTATTATGGGCCGCACGGTGGCTGGATGGGTAGCATGTTGGCCTCACAGTCAGGAGGTTCTGGGTTTGAATCTCCGTTGGGCATCTCTGTGTGGAGTTTGCATGTTCTCCACGTGCGTGGGTGGGTTTTCTCTGGGTACTCCGGTTTCCTTCCACAATCTAAAAACATGCACGTTAGGTTAATTGGTGACTCTAAAATGTCCATAGGTATGATTGTGAGTGTGAATGTTTGTTTGTCTATATTTGCCCTGCGATTGACTGGCAACCAGTCCAAGGTGTACCCCGCCTTTCGCCCAAAAGTCAGCTGGGATAGGCTCCATCCACCATACCCGCAACCCTAAATGAAGATAAGCGGCATAGAAAATGAATGAATGGATGAATGAATTTTATTATAAGAGTTTTTGCTGATTGACTGGGTGGTTGAAGTGGTTCTATTGCGTGAGGTGTTCGCAAACCATTTGGAACACCCCACTAAAATATCAAATGTGGTTCATTTCTCCTTTCTCAAAGGGCTACTGTTAAAAAGTGTACCCGAGGTGCTTGCTAAACTACACTCCCAATAAGGCTCCTAGACAGGTGGTGTCCTTCAGTACCTCATCAGGTAATTACCCCCAGGTGCAATGTCGGATGTGTTTTTATAACAACCAGCGATGCCAGCAAGGGGTAATCCAGACATGGAAGAATCTGTGTCACCTTCAAGACCTGACTTCAAACAGTTGCTGGTGCACAACAGCCATTGTACACAGCAGCAGGAGGGGAGAACAAATTCTGCAATTGAGAAGTGTTTTCATTCCAAAAACAATAGGCAGACTCAGACGTACTGTATGCTATGCTGCCTTGAAGAGCTGGGAGTGAAAATGAGGACAATGGGTTTTTTTTATTGTGGAAGTGAAAGAACAGACAAGAAAGATGCATGCTAGCAAAAGAGAAATAAACACATTTTATTAGAGCAGGAGGGCGGAGGATGACTCATGCAAAGTTTTGTTTGCTGCATAGATGAAAATGGCTCTTGTAAAAAAGTTCCTGATATCCTGAAATGCCCGCCGTCCTATTGATCACTTCATTGTGAAAGTTTGGTGAAGTTCTGGCCAGAAGTGCTTGCAGGCCTCAGCGAAATAGCACACAAACACACAGCTGTTTCTAATCGGTAACTCAGCACTAATGGTTGACCTACATTCTGGTGTGTGCATGTCTTTGAACCCATGGCCCCGCTAGACTCAGCCATGGGGGAAGGTAGACGGAATAGGGAGGAATAACAAAAGGGAGGAGAGGGTATGTTACAATGTTACAATATGCCCTTTTTGTTTTATTTGTATGCTACGCAGTTAATTGTCCGATACAGGTTGCATGGGGTCATGTTTAAGAATAGTGTTCCTGTAAATGTTTCCAGAAGCTCAAACTCCAGATGAACACACCTAAAAAAAGAAAAAAAAATGTTTGTAAAAATATAACCTGACCATCAATTTTCTGTTCTTTGGATTGCTCTTGTTACGCTTGGAAAGCCCCGTTTTTGGGGGAAAATTGCATTTCTTTGTCAACACCCTCCTGTGACCATGAAACTTTCATACACCCATGTGCTGTCTGTATTTAAATGAGTCTGCCTTTTCATTATAGCTGGAAGTGCATGTCAACAGCATTCCTTGCAAGCAGGGGTCTTGTACTGCCAGGCGCTCGGGGTCCCCACTGGTAATGACTCATGGCAGAGATGCTTATCCTTCTTCCACTCTCAAATAACTTGGCGGGGTCACAGAGAGAGAATGGGGATGGGGAACAAGGGGCTCCTCCTTTGCTAATAAAAATTCGGCAAAAAGCGTTACGTTTGCTTTAACATTCGCTCACAGAGTTTTGCAGAGTGGAAGTGGGTCACTGTGTCTCAGGACTCCACAGATAAAAGAGAGGAAGAGGAGAACAAAAACATAGAAGAGGTCTGTGGTGTGGTGGAGCCAAGCCAGAGAGAAGTTAATCATTTTTATTAAAGATGTGTTATACTTATGCCCCTCTTTCATAACACAAACAGCTCCACTGCTTACTGACACGTTTGTCTTGGTAAAATCAGGTTCTACACATTAAACCGAAACATGTAATCTTTACCGAAGCCATGCAACATTAGTGACTGAACTAAGATGTCGACGTTTTTACTAAATCAAAAACTCTCTGCTTATATAGAGTCTTACGTTGAAGATATTCCACTTCCTAATGAAGTCGACGACACACTTCCAGAAATGATGAAAACAGACGTGCTAATATTATCTTACTGTTATTATGCATTAGCTCCGGACGCTGCACTATTGTACAGTGGAATCGCTTTAAGTCGGTCACGCTTATACGGTATTGACAAACTGTAATGAGGGCTGTAATTAGGTTACATAGTGGGCAGCGGTCACTTCTGGCTGTCGGGTTAAGATTGTATTTTTGTCCAGGTGAGTGCAATCCAAATAGGGAATGTCTACATCCAGTTCACTGCCTTATTTGTTTAATGTTTTTTTGGAGTAACACACTGTAGCTGTGTACAGGTAGGTATGTGTGCATGTTTATGTGTGGGTGGCTGTGGTTTTCTGTAAAGGAAAAAACATACAAATGCAATGCTGGTGAGCATAAGCACTTATAAAGCCAATAAAGTGACTGCAATGTAATAAGATATTAGAGGCCATGCTAACAAGACTAAATTAGCTCTGCAGTTAGCAATCCAATGCTTCGTTCACACAAAAATACAACATCAAAACGCAGTGCAAACGGCGTCTAGAATTAAAAAAAAGAGAGAACTAATCGGGTTACTCGCACACACAGCAGTTAAACATCCAAAAACAAGATCAACTCTCAAGGCTGCACATCTGCCCCGGTGCATTCAGAGGCTCATCTAGTGTAGTAATTGGGAACAACGTTTAACCACAGGTCAACTTCAGGCAACAAAGAGAGACTGTGCATTATTAAACTGTCTTTTGTACACAAAAAGTCCACCATTTTGTTTTTGTTATCAAAAAGTGCCAGCTTAAATCGACATTGACATCAAATTTGACACCCTATAAAAAAAAACTGTCCCTTTATGTCAACTTGTGTTTGTCATTATTGTTATTGCTTATCTTTGTATGCAACATTAAATTGTGCACAAAGTGAATTACTTTTCAGTTTAAAGTAAGCTTCAAAATAAAATCAAAAATTAACAATAAAAGAATGAGCTTTTACCAGAGAAAATACAAAATGCACCCATTTTATTTTTTTTAGGTTGTTACGCATTAGAAGAAAGATTTACGGATGTACGACAGCATTGTCATTGTAGTGAAGATGTACAACAAAATTACTTCAGCAGCTCTGTTGCATAAGAGGATGAAATATATGAAAAAAGAAAAATATGAGTAAAAGCATGCGAAAAGAAAGGAAAATTATTATTATTATCCTTTATTATTGCCCATTTGTTTATTGTGCCTGGCAAAAGTCACAAGTAAAGGTTTAAGCGATGGTTAGTTTTTAATTCTGGTTTTGTTGTCCACCATTTATTTCAGCGTCAGTCAACCAAACTGGGGCGTGTCGCCATAAACGGGTTAACCTGTACTCCATAGTCTCCATTTTGCATTCTATAAATTTTCTCCTAACCCAAATCCCGAAACCTGTAATTCCTAACCTCAAAATTCTCATGTGGTTAAGTAAATGCACGAGACCCTTGAGGCATTAGAAAATGAGATGATACATTATAGCAGCTCCTGTTGTTGCGTGGTTTCACTTAAACACAGAGGTCTCCACAACAATGCGTCTTGAATCAATGCACTCTCTTTAAAAGTATGTCACTGAACTTGAGTTAAACACAGAGGTGGGGAAATAGAATGCAGACAGATTTTTTTTGTTTCCTGGTGCCTAAATGTCCTGTGCCGACTGGCTCGCAGCAGCCGGCAGCCAGGCAATGCATCGTAAAGCATTGCACTTCTCTGTTCTTCACTGGCACCACCCATTGCCTCCCCCTCCTCTCAATGGTGTGCTGAGTTTGTCATGTTTTTGACAATACCTCATTTCAGTAATGCTTTTATCTTGCATGTCCCTGTAAAGATGGTATCATGTTGCATTTTATGCCTCGGTATTTGTGGCGCCTTCACAGATCTGCGTCCATCATGCACTGGGCACTAACACGCCATCCAGACAGTCACAAGTGCTGTCCTCTGCGTTGCTTTTGACCTGCTGTCACATGGTTACAGCATTTAAATCTTTACAAGGGAGTGCAGAATTATTACTCAAGTTGTATTTTTGAGGATTAATTTTTATTATTGAACAACAACCATGATCTCAATGAACCCAAAAAACTCATTAATATCAAAGCTGAATATTTTTGGAAGTAGTTTTTAGTTTGTTTTTAGTTTGAGCAATTTTCGGAGGATATCCGTGTGTGCAGGTGATTATTACTGTGCATAATTATTAGACAACTTAACAAAAAACAAATATATATCCATTTCAATTCTTTATTTTCACCAGTGAAACAAATATAACATCTCAACATTCAAAAATATACATTTCTGACATTCAAAAACAAAACAAAAACACTTCAGTGACCAATATAGTCACCTTTCTTTGCAAGGACACTCAAAAGCCTGCCATCCATGGATTCTGTCAGTGTTTTGATCTGTTCACCATCAACATTGCGTGCAGCAGCAACCACAGCCTCCCAGACACCCATAGAGGTGTACTGCCTCCTTGTAAATCTCACATTTGATGATGGACCACAGGTTCTCTATGGGCTTCAGATCAGGTGAACAAGGAGGCCATGTCAGTTTTTCTTCTTTTAGACCCTTTCTTTCCAGCCACGCTGTGGAGTACTTGGAAATGTGTGATGGAGCATTGTCATGCATGAATATCATGTTTTTCTTGAAGGATGCAGACCTCCTCCTGTACCACTGCTTTGAAGAAGGTGTCTTCCAGAAACTGGCAGTAGGACTAGGAGTTGAGCTTGACTCCCTCCTCAACCCGAAAAGGCCCAACAAGCTCATCTTGGATGATACCAGCCCAAACTAGTACTCCACCTCCACCTTGCTGGCGTCTGAGTCGGACTGGAGCTCTCTGCCCTTTACCGATCCAGCCACGAGCCCATCCATCGGGCCCATCAAGACTCGCTCTTATTTCATCAGTCCACAAAACTTTATAAAAATCTGTCTTCAGATATTTCTTGGTCCAGTCTTGACGTTTCAGCTTGTGTGTCTTACTCAGTGGTGGTCGTTTTTCAGCCTTTCTTACCTTGGCCATGTCTTGGCCGAGTATTGCACACCTTGTGCTTTTGGGCACTCCAGTGATGTTGTAGCTCTGAAATATGGGAAAACTGGTGGCAAGTGGCATCTTGGCAGCTGCACGCTTGACTTTTCTCAGTTCATGGGCAGTTATTTTGCGCCTTGGTTATTCCACACGCTTCTTGCGACCCTGTTGACTATTTTGAATGAAATGCTTGATTGTTCGATGATCACGCTTCAGAAGCTTGGCAATTTTAAGAATGCAACAAAATGGACCTCAGGACAGTCCACCAGTCTATTGAACAGTTTGTATGTTTGTCTCGGACATGCATTGTAGCCCGCTTTGTTTTTTAATATTTACACGAGTCCAAGTCATGGTTTACACACATACACAAAATTTCTACAATGGGTAATTCAAAATAGTGACGTCACTGTCAAAGCAAAATGTGATCTTCTGCCGCCCAATAGAATATTTACACTGACCCTAGGTCAGACTTGAAAATTTAATCCTAGGTTGCTATCAATATCCATCCATCCATTTTCTATACCGCTTATCCTCATTAGGGTCGCGGGTATACTGGAGCCTATCCCAGCAGACTTCGGGCAGGAGGCGGGGTACACCCTGTACTGGTCGCCAGTCAATCGCAGGGCAGACAGACAAACATTCGCACGCATGGGGAAAACATGCAAACTCCACACAGATATGCCCAACGAAGATTTGAACCCTGAACCTCCTGACTGTGAGGCCAACATGCTACCCAGTCAGCCACGGTGCGGCGCAATCAATATTTCACAGTAATTGAAATTCATATTTGTCTTAAGGGCAGGCTGGCTTCTTGATATAAAAATTAGCCAAATGAGCCAGTTTTTTGAACGGTTCTCTGAGAAGAACGACTCACCAAGATCCAGCTCCCCTCAAACAGCCATAAATCCCATCTCTACAAAGTTGCTACAAGAAATAGATAACCAAAATAGTATCAGCAATATCCAACCACAAAATAATGACAAAAAGTAACCCTTAAAAGAGTAAAAAAGTGGTCTAACTTTTAAAAATATATAAATAGTATACAGAAACTGTTAAACAAGGCTTATATACACACCCAAAAGTGTTCTGATCTGGTTTTCATGGACTGTTTTGGCCTTGTGTTGTCATTTAAAGGGCCTGTTTTATTTTTATTTAATTTTTTTGCATGTTTACTTAACACTGGTTGTGACCAAACAACAGAGTAAATGACGACTTCACCTTCACATTCTGCTCTCTGTGTCGAGATTAGCAGGAAGTTAGGTTGTATTTTCCAGATGATGTCATTGCCAGGACATGTGACTGCAATTTGACGGGCAGGTTTCGAAATTACATGTCCACGCAATGGAAGACATTCCTTTTTGTCATGCGAAGAGTTCTGTTTTAACAACTCTGACGAAGTATGAGCTCCATGCGGACTGATCTTTCACCTAACTACCAGTGTTTTGTGATCCCACACATAGATTTAACTTGAGTCTTGGGGCATCTCTTCAGCTATTACTGTTTGTTAGCAATAGTTTCTCTGCATGCATGGCAGACGAAATGACTTAGTATAATAAGGATTTGAGTATGCCATGTTTATTGGAATACAGTACAATTAAAGGTTTATTATGGGTTCAAAAGGCCTCTTATCTTTCACCCACAATGATAAATCAGTTGGAGATGTATGATAAACAATGCTTTTATAATCACAAAAAAACAATACAACTTAAGTTTCGTTTTGAGTTTCTGCGGCAGTAACTTTAACCTCAGTTTTTATGTGCAAATACGTTTTTGGATGGCACTCTGCAATGTAATGATCACTTACGTCACAGTCAGCTGCATTGCGTGGATGTATCAGAGGAAGTTTGGACATTGTGTCATTAGGATAGTGAGCAATTCATTTCGTTAATTCTTGGGAAATTTACAGAAACACACAATGGGCACACCTTAAATTGTCATGTATGGGCCAGCGTGGGGCTGTGAACACCAGAGATGGGAGACCTGAGTCACATCCTTTGACTCGAGTCAGACTCAAGTCGCAATTTTTAGGACTTGTGACTTGCTTGACAAATGTTCCAAAAAGAACTCGAGTTGACTTTGACTTGATGGTCTTGACTTTAGACTTAACTTGGACTTGAGCTAATTGTCTTGAAATGACTTGTTTTTGGTTAAACATTTTGTTGTGTTTTTCAAATATCCAAAATATAACTATGATTGTGTCGGCTTTCGGCAGCTTTATTTTACGCATGCGCTCACTTTGGCGCAATCTGACAGAACACAACATGGATAAACGGAAAGGAAAAGAAGACACAACGATTTTGTGAATGTTTGTTTATATACCTTGTTTCCAAACAGCTCCCGTAACACGGCAGTAAAACGGCTCAAACATAACAGAAAAGTCGTTTTTATTCATCCTCTTCCTGTTGAAGAGCCTCAATTACCGCTGAAGTTGTGTTGTTCTCCTCACGTAGCAGTCCAGCCTTTTCAAATCAGTTGGGGGAAAAAGTCCCCTTTGTTAATAGCTGTCTCGGGGAATGCCTGTTAAAATCCATTAAAATCATTAAGATTTTGAGAATTAAGTCGTAAGTTGACAACAATAATATTGTATATTTACGAGAAAAGATTGTCAGACTACAAGAGTACAAACTTAACTTTACGGGAATAAAGTCATAACTTTAAATTATAGGCATTGCCTGAGACCGCTATGAAGCCGTATGTGGAGGGGCGGGGTATTAGAGTGTAGCGGTGAGATGATACTAACCCAAGCTAACCTGGTTTTGACCAACTGCTCAGTTTTGCTCTCCAGTTCGAAATAAAAGCTTGTCTAAAGCCAGAGGGAAGTTCCCCTCCCCATTGAAGAACTACGCTGTAGTTTCGCTCAGACATGTATGACACGTAAAATTACCACTTTTAATCTCGTAAATTTACAACTTTAAATCTCAAACTCTTAAATTATCAAGACTACTAATTGTATTATTTGTTAGTTAATTTATTTATTGTCTTTTTTAGCTCAGCTGTGTTTGGCCCTACAAGTTGTTTGTATGTAATTTTGTAAAAGTCTATAAATTTATAGCTCTTGTTTTTAAACTTTGAATCTGTTTAAACTGGCCAAATTCAAAGATATGACTTGACACAACTTGCAGACAAAAAGCAGTGACTCGACTTGAATTGCTTGACAAAGAGCAGTGACTTGACTTGCTTGGTTCTCATAAAGATTGACTCGGACTTGCTTGTAACTTGAAGGTAAAGACTTGGTGCTTAATTGTTACTTGTTCATGAGTGACTTACTCCCACCTCTGGTGAACAAATTATGGAAATCTGTGCTTCACTATAAGGTGGTAGAACAATAAAAAAGAAAAGTATTAAAAAACAAGTATAAATAAGTGTCATAAAGAAAAGTAGGTTATATGGCTATATACTGTGCTTAACATGTACAACAAACCACACAGCCGTTTGAATTTCAGGCCTTCACTTTATCATGTTTTTTTCAAAATAAATGAATGAATCGTGCTGTGTATGGCATATTGTTAATTTTAAAAGTGCATATTTAAGCAAATGTTACCTTTTTTGCCTAAATTAGGCATTTTCAAGCATAAAAATGGCTAAATAACTGAAATACGTACAGTATACTGTCTAAGGCATATTTTCTGACCTCTTTTCTGTGCATTCTAAAGATATAAAAACAGGCATGTACTAACAGGCACAATCATGATAACGTATAATACTTTGAGTTTTTCCGTAATTTGGTCATTTTAAGCATTACCGGGACTTCCTTCGTGGGTGCATTGATATCGCATCGCAACATAGAAATGCTGCACCTAGCGTTACCTTTTTCAAACTCAAAATCACAGCAGCTGTGACGGCAGCTCCAAAATGTAGCCTTACCTTTGAGTAGCAGCATGAGACATCGTGATCAAGGCGCTGTGAGAGAGTATGTGTTGAAGATAGTCACTAGCCGGCTAGTAGCTTTAACTAATAAAGTAATTCTCCTGCACGTGTGCAGGTCACATTATGTTTTGGGAGATTTTTTCAGAAGGCTTTATAGGCGTCCCAGTAGGTGCATTCTTAGCTGCTTCTTTTTAGCTGTTTCGATCTATTTAGATTGCACAGAAAAGAGAGACGTGAGTTCATGTCTCACATGAACATACATATTTTAAATCTAACAAAAGGCTGTTCTCAACCCTCCAAAGGAACAACGTTCAAAAACCGGCACAAAAATCAATCATAACACAGAATGACACAAACCTGAGGTCAGATGCTAGTTAAGTTTTGGAATGTAACCAGTATTTTGGGGGAAAATGTGCACTCAAAAGTCGAAAGAGAATTGAAACCTGTAGTTGTGCATGACGCTCAGCAAGTCTCAGGGAACTAAATCTGTGCATGTGTTTTGTATTTCCTTGGCTTTACATATGCCAATGCCAGTCAACTTAAAGACCCAATAAATCCAATGACTACCAGGACTTTACAATTTTCTAAATATGCCTGTGTGTATTCTCATTCCTCCAAGTTATTGTATTTTGAAGACACTTCAGGCTGTCTTAGAAAACGTTTTACCTCTCTTCTGAGCAGTTCATCTGAGCATTTAATCAGTTCTTGCTCAGTGACTAGGTGGGACCAGCCAAACACTAGTCAGACCATACAAGATAGCTGACTAGAGCTGTATTCTAAGACAATCTGAACAGTCCACAATTGATTCAATGCCTAGAAAAGAAGGCATTTCGTCACCGTAGTAAAATCTTAAAAAAGCTGCGCCGGGCAAAACTTGAAGTACTTCAATAATTTATTGACGAAAGGTCAAGATCAGAGGCCAAACTCGATCGAGAGGCAAACTCGTGCCATAGAGGACTGAGACACTGCAGGTTTTTTCATCAACCAGTTTCTCCATGATAATTAAAATCACCTGTTTCAGTGACCAGCTGGAAAGGAAACCTGCAGTGTCTCGGCCCTCCAAGTCACGAGTTTGAGACCCCTGGTCTAGATCCTTATGAGATGGTGTCTAGGTCTGGACTCAGACTCCAGTCTGCCAGTAAGTGACCTGTGGGCTCCCGGATGTATTCGCCGCCGTGTGTTGTCTTGCCGAGCTGTAGCTTATACGCTGAACTATTAATACAGGAGGGCATCGGATAAGAAGGGTCCGACAGGTATGCCTTTGTGACACCGACCCTAAGTCACTTGTTTTGCGTAACCTGGGATAAGAAGTAGGAGCTGTCAAAGAAAAGTGAAGGAACTTTTATTTATAGATAATATGCATGTGAATCTCATTCATCATTCATTGTATTCTCAGGGCATTGAATTTAAAATATTTCAGCTTGTTTTGCCTGACATCTGAGCAGTCTTCTCGTATTATATTTCTTGTTGAAGGGAGGAACCAGAAGCCTATCAGGCTGTGAGCTGTGTCATTGTTAGTTACTGTAAATAATAATACATGTGATATAGGAGCGGCAATGTGCGAATTGTTTACACTATAAATCTTGCGATCCAAGTAGCACTTGGTGTTCCCATCTTCACTCATTTGCTCGCAACGTGTGGCTGCCGCAGTGTTGATGTCCAAGCCTGAAGCTCTAGTATTTCTACATTTGATTAAAGTTACTTAGGATTTGTCAGCTCAAAACACGACCACTGCATATGACTTATCAAATTTGTGGAAAAATGTTACAATGACAAACATGCTTAGGTCATACATGCAAAGTTATAAAACATTCCAAAATGTACCTGTACCTCAATTAAATTAAAAAGTCTGTTTGTCCAGCCCTATGTTTTGTCATTGTAATTTTCTAAAAAGTCACGTTAAAATATCGTCTCGTCTCGTTCTGGTGAACCCAGTATTGTGTATTGTTTTGTCTTATGAGCTGAGTGTACCATGACTTCCCTAGGCTTAATCAATTGATGAATCAATGATTAGGTGGGACAAACCATAACCTGACTAGATGGACAACCCAAGTGTAATGTAAAGATAATAGGCCTGCTTTCATGGATGACCATCCATCCATCCAGTTTCTATGCTGCTTGTTCTCATTAGGAGGCGGGGTACACCCTGAACTGGTAAGAAAATAAAAATAAATTCACGTATCTAAGGCTTTTTAAAACGATAAATCACATACCAAAATACTTATGTCTCTAATATACCATGAAAATGTTAATTGGATAATTGATTAATTATCAATTCATTGAATAATTGTTGTGGGCCGCACGGTGGGTGAGTGGTTAGCCACATAGTCAGGAGATTTCGTGTGTTCAAATCCCCGTTGGGCATCTCTGTGTGGACTTTGCATGTTCTCCCCGTGCGCGTGTGGGTTTTCTCCAGGTACTCCGGTTTCCTCCCACATTCCAAAAACATGGATGACTACTGTTGACGACTCTACATTGTCCATAGGTGGTTGTTTGTCTGCCCTGCGATTGGCTGGCGACCAGTCCAGGGTGTACCTCGCCTCCCGCCCGAAGTCAGCTGGGATAGGCTCCAGCATACCCCCGCAACCCTAACGAGGATAAGCGGCATAGAAAATGGATAGATTTGTTCCGTTTCAGTTCTAATGATACGCATCTATTTAGTGAGCCTGGAAAAAGTCTGGAAAAAACATGGAATTTCAAATCATGTTTTGCAGAAACCCTGAATGTAGGAACATCTCCTACAACACTTAACACAAACTATGGCCGTCTGTAAAATACTCTATGAAGTTCAGTATGTAATAGAAGGAAAGAAGGACGGCGACATCTGGTGGCTATAATAAAGATTGCAAACCGGACATTGACCAGCCCTCTCTGGCATTCAGCTCAAGTGTGCTATTTGTCGGCATTCACATGGATTTTTACAGACAGAGACATTTTTACATTCAATCTTTATTATGGTTGTGGGACATGGATCAACGGTGTGTTGGGCTGTTGCTGGGAGCCCCGGCCAATCAAAACCGCCGCGCCTCCTAGCAAGTCGTCTGTGGCTGCTTGGCGGCGGTGGGGCTTGCAGAAAGCATGACGTCATCGGCACCAGCCGCTAGCCTGCGGTCTTGTCTGCCAAAACAAAGAGGGAACAAAAAATACATTTGCATCGCCACAGGAAACGTCACTCGACGACAACCTCGTCTGCAGACTGAGCGTCCAAGGTCACGTAGTTTTGGGTTTTTTTGATTTACCGGTAGAGAAAGAAAGAGAGAGAGAGAGAGGTCCGGGAGGGGCGTCCGTCCGTCTGTCCTTCCGCTCCCCGTGTGAAGGCGGATAGGATGTCCGCCGAGACCGAGGCAACGGTGATGGAGCAGTAAGCCAAGTACAGACGCAGATTCATCGGCTTCCTTTGCATGTGTCACTTTAGTCGGACGTCCATCTCTTCTGAATATGGATCCAGAGAAGACGTTGACGTTTTGTCTTGGGCTCAAGGCTGAGGAGGTACACGCGCAGAGGCGCGCGCGCGCGCACGCCCGCACACACACACGCACGCACGCACCCGCGCGCGCGCACAGCTGTCAAACCTCTGGCACGGATTAGTGCACAGCAACATGCTGCCATGTTGACAAACACTGTAGGCTCATTTCTGGATCTCTCATCTGTATTTGAAGAAGAATAATTTGAAATAATTTAGAATTCACTCTTAGCATGAAAGGCTGTGCAGGAATAGTCACATAGAAGTAGTAAGAATAGTGCTACGTTTTTATGACAAAACTCCAGAGTTCAGAGTTTGCTGTTTGAACAGCAGTGTACTGTTATTAAAATGTTATTCTGTGGTGCTGTAGTATGTCTGTGGTATTGCATTGTGTACGTGTTTTGATTTAATCTGGATTTGTTTAATTGCTGATTTAGAATGTAAACAGCATCACACTGTGTATGATGTTCCATAGTTGTGTACTGATAAAGCATCTTTCCACAGTTTTTCAACATTGACAGATTCTTTACCGTGTTGCTTTTTAGCACCACCATCATGAATTTGAAGACATTCAAGTATAGAATCTCAGCTTTAAGTTTCACCAAAATAACATTAACATTTAGGTGCCCTGCGATTGACTGGCGACCAGTCCAGGGTGTACCCCGCCTCTCGCCCAAAGTCTGCTGGGATAGGCTCCAGCATCCCCGTGACCCTAATGAGGATAAGCGGTATAGAAAATGAATGAAGGAATGAACATTAAGGAATTACAGCCAGAGTGCCTACATGTTCAGGGACTCAAAATAGGACAACAATAACTGGAGCACACAGTTAATACACTGACAACATTCAACACAAGTAAAGATAGCTATGACTGTGGCAAAAAAATAAAACTTCAAAATCCTCCAATTTTCTGGAATCTGATTCTTTGGACAAATTCAACCAAAGTTAACTTGCATTAAATTGATGGAAAGAAGGAAAGAAAAAATATGATCCAAAGCATACCATATCATGCATCACACCAAATGTTTGTAATTCTTCCTAAATGGTAAATGCCATATTTTTGCCAAACATTTTTATAATGAAAGCTAAGAGTCACACATATCACAGTCATATACTGATTGTTGAAAATTAGCATAAAGAAAAACAATAATAATTCATTCATTCATTCAGTTTCCATGCCGCTTGTCATATTCAGGCTGACTTTGGCCAGGAGGCGAATTACACCCTTGACTGGTCGCTAACCAATTGGAGATATTAATCGATTGGATTTATATAGCACTTTTATGGACATCCAAAGGTCTTTATCTAAATCTGCAGTCACAGCCGCCCTTGAGTAGACTGACAGAATCGTGGCTACCAAATCACAGCCTCTACAACCACCACCAAACATTAATTTACAACAGTGCGGGGTGCTCCGGAAGCAAGGTGCATGAAGTGTCCTGCCCAAGGACACAAAGGGATGGGGGAAGCTGGGTTTGACCACCTGGGCCACTACGCTACCCTGTAAAAACTGTGTTTTTGTCTGTCAGCCGTATAACACAAACAAAACTATAAGGTAGGTTAAATTTATATTAGATTTTCACTGCTGCCAAGAAGGGGTAAATTGCAGTTAAAGCCCGCCGGTGTGAATTTATAGTTAAGGTATGATAATATAAAATACTTTAAGCAAGTATGTTGGTGTTTACCTTGTACTGGAAGAACAACACATTTTACAATCACAAACTTTACAATGAACAGTTTTCCCCTTGATGATGTTGCTTTCAATTTATTCTCCCGTTGGGGGACCATCAAAAAACACTCCTTCCACTCTGTCACAAAACAACCCAGCACAGTAGTGTCCAAAGTTCGGCCTGAGGGCCATTAAGAAAAATACTATTTAAACAAGAAAAGCAAAAAATGAACATGTGGCCCCCACAGGAAAAAACTTTGGACACCCCTGGTTTTGTGTAGACTTTATGATGTTTGTATCATTCATATAACCTTGTACAGCCAGTCAGGGTTCAGTGTAATGCATATATTGTACATGTAGTGGTGTTTCAGTGTTGTGGGCCTGTTTTTTTACAATCTGATGGACACCAGTATGATAAATTGTGGTCCTTTTCAACCATGCATTTTTACAGAATGCACAAGACTTTGTACGATTGTGTAGGTCCAGCCTGTGTTTTTTTTGTAGTTTATCCACACATGTCTGTTTCCATGCTATTATAGTCCACCTGTGCACATATGTAACCCACAGTGGTATTTGTTGCGTATTGGATTTTGGCTCATTATCATTTTGTGGGTGATTGAGGTCTTTTGTGTGTATTGAATTGTGTACACCCTACAGTATAGGGCCTATATTGTTTTCCATGAAGACAACATATCCATCAGTTTGACAACAAAAAAATCCCTAACCCAACCGTTGTGTTTCTGCATTCATGCCTCATTCGGTAACACCCTCACAGGCAATTTGTCGCTTTCCTCACCTTGTGGCTGCAGGACATTTGTACACGCATGGCTGATTTCTGAAATCTACTCCCCTTGACAATACAACATGTCACATTGAACCCTGCAAACACTAGGACACTGTAGGTTTATTATGCACAGTATGTTTAGCGCAGTATGTTTAGAGGCTGGGACATCATTTTTACATAATTATAAAAAATGATTTGAGTTGCACTATGATTTTTATTGTGCAATTGTACAATTGTATCAAATTTTGTAATGGGATAAATTCAGTGTTAAAACAACACATGGTAGTTCCTTTTACTCACATGTGTCAAACTTGTGCCATGAAGGGCTGAGACACTGCAGGTTCTCTCTCCAGCAGGTGATTTAATTGATGAGCTCCTTCCGTCAAATTGAAGGTGGTGTTGATCTTTAAACTCACTTGTTTTAGTGACCATCTGTAAAGAAAACCTGCAGTGTCTTGGCCCTCCTTGCCATGAATTTGACACCCTTAAAAACTAATACATGTAATTTGTCTTTTACTAGATGACAATATCCTTGAAGGGCTTGGATGGCACTGAGGCTTCCACGGTAAGCAGCTCTGGCTCGACCATCACTGTTCATAATAAAGAACTATGAAAATCAGGCCTTTGTGCACAGTTACAGTGGTTGCCATGGTAATGAAATTACCTGGGCTTTTCCATCACTGATGTGCAGTGGACAAAATAAGTATTTGACCCACTGCTGCCGACACAGTTTTTGTCAGATTCTGTTTTTGTAATCAAAGTTATGGCAAAAATATGTCTTGGTTTTTGTACAGTGTGCCTAACAATTTAGTTAAGTCCGCAAAATGAAGTATCCACATATTGGTGACTCAGTCTCTATGAAGTAGGATAGTGATTCTTTTCGAGTTGGAACATGAGAGTATAGACAGATTCCGGCCATAGAATCCTGTCATCTTTTTTATTATGTGTGCTTTGGTGGTTTATTTGTTCATAGAATGCACACAATGAACAGCCCCATGCTACTCCTTCATTGCTTCTTTCTGATAAGGTATTCAAGAACATGGCATATTTCTGAGTTTTAGATTAATTTGTGCTTTTTAAAATTTAGGATGATGGCAAAAAAGTTTCAAGTGCTAGAATGTTATTAAAGCTGAGAAACACTATGGCATTCAATAAAGGAGAGTCTTTCTATTGTCTGGGGAATGGGGTCTTGGGGAATGGTTTTACTGAGACACATATGGCCCAGTGTGTGTAATAATTCTACCTGAATCATGAAGGGGATTTACCTCTGTTTGTCTGTCATATGACTGAAGTGAAAATTACACTCAACTCAATTTTTATTTGTAGGCACCTGTTGCCCAAAAGGAAGCTGATTTACGCACGGTTCACAAGGTACTGTATCAATCTATAGTACACTGCATAAGTATTCAAACCCCACCTTTCCCCATTTGTTGGTTACAGCCATATACCAATGTGGTTTGAAGTAATTTCCCATCAAAATTCTACACAATACATCCTTATTTTTTATCATGATGAGTCTCAAGTTCATTCCCATATCATGATGCTGCCAACACCATGTTTCACTGTTGGGTTGGTATTGTCCAAATGATGAATTCCTGGTTTCCTCCCAAAAGAGTGCCCTTCAGATGCCTTTTGGCAACCTCTGAGGCTGTCGTGTGCCTTTTGCTGAGGAGTAACTTCCTTTTGAGTCACTTTAGTTATCTGCTGATTTAATGCATTATCACGTACTGAGACTTGAGGCAAGATAATTGCCATTACAATCACGAATAACTGAAGTTACTGAAAGTTTCTTCAAATTCCCACAATTGCATTTGTCCCTGGGGATATAATGCAAGATGGTTTTTTGGCCAACAGGTGGTGAAGCACAATGGGAGCTCTGGTAGCCAGCCTGTAGTCAGTCCCAAGTACTGTCCTGGTGTAAACAACAATCCAGGTTATCTCTGTGAAACTGGACACTGCTGCGGAGAGACGGGCTGCTGTACCTACTATTATGAACTCTGGTGTGAGTAACCTGACTGAGTTTGTCATCTGTCAATCTTTCAATACGACCAAGGATCCATTTATCTCATAAAAACATGTTCTTTGGGGTTTGGTATTTTCTGTAAATGTCCAATTTTATTTAAGACAGTCGTAAAACTTTTTAAAAACAGTTTTTGTAAAACTATTTTACAAGAAAATAGACAAAAAATAGTCTTTAAATATCAGTAACAACTGGTTGATAGCAATACAATAGACGCATATTTCTTAACTGCTTGATAATTATTTGGTGGAACTGCTTCATTAGTTAATTGTTATACTTTTCCTTATATTTTCTGAATTTTCCTCATACGATTATTAAAGTATGTCCGCATGTATGTTGATTCTTAACATTGGTTTAATTTTGTCGCTTTTTATGTTTTATGTAAGGAAATCCTCGAAAAAATATTTTACTTTTCTTGGTTGCATACCTATTTTAAAAGCACATCAAACAAGAAAGTGGAGCAAGCAAAGGACAACGATGGAGGGCGCCAAAACAACTCCTCTACACAGTAACATTTTTCCACCCTTTTGTTTTGGTACCAACAATTATGATACGGTACCTAACAGGGAGAGCTAGTGTAAAAGCATGTCAGACATGTTTAGAAAAGGACACTGTTGTGCTTCTTGTTGTCTCACTGGGTTAAAGATGGTCTTTTTGTCCTTGGCAGGGTTCTGGCTGCTGTGGACCATGTTGATTCTTTTCAGTTGTTTTTGTGCTTACCGACATCGCCGGGCCAAGCTGAGGCTCCAGCAGCAGCAGAGGCAGAGGGAAATCAATCTTATTGCCTATAACGGAGCCTGCAACTACCGGTCCTCCATGCTGGATCTCAGTATGTTTATTTAAGGACACATATTTCATTGTTTTCCAGTAGCAGTTCCACTGTTAAAAGAGAAAGCTTTTTGTAAGTATACTAAACCTACTCCAGATTGGGTAAAAGTACACTGCAGATGTTAATGACGTGAATTAGCGCCACACCTGACTATATGTTCATTCTTGTTGTAGGCTTTCTCGCTTCCTTCAAGTTGCCCTCTTATGAGGAAGTGGCAGCGCAGCCCACCACACCTCCTCCACCTTACAGCTCCGTCTTCGCCCTGCAGGGAGGTGCCATGCTGGGTCCAAGCTCCTCGTACTCCCAATATCACCCCCATCACCATACCCAAAGTTACCCCTGCCCGCCGTACCAGGGCCCCGGTCCCAGCAGCTTCACCTCATCCCAGAGTTCTGATAACTATACCAGCTGCTCGTGCGAATCCTGCTCCCTCACCTCCCCCTGCAGCACCTCCTTCTCTGTCCAAGTGTCGGACGAGACGTATGACAGCAGCCGCATGTCCACGCCTAGTGAGGCAGTAGGTGACTGCCCCCTCTTGCCCAGGGTGGGGGCCGCCCGCATATCAACACCCTCGTCCTTGACGCCGTCACAGGTTTTGCCATCGGTACCATCGGTAACTCTGGATGTCGTTACCAGTCATGCCTCCAACGACAATGGGGGGATATCATGCCCAGCAGCTCCACTCTCATTTCCTCTACCCCCCCTAAATAGCTATCAACCTTCACGTCTCGCTTGCCCCCCTCTTTCACCCCTAATGCTGCTATCTTCCCTTTCTGCTGGTCAAGTTCAAAGTCTTGTCTTCTCAGACCCCCTTGGTGCCACACTCAAGGTAAAAGAAAAGGAGGAAGAAGCCCCGCTTCACAACCCAGCCCCCTGTTCTACCCCATCCACCTTTCAACAGGCTACCACAAATCTGTCGGCCACAGTGCAGAGTGCGGAGCAAAGTCACGCAAGAGAAGAAGAGGATGAGGACGAAGAGGATGACGAGGAGGATCACTTCAGCCACAGACGCCTGACGGGTGACTCCGGCATTGAGGTTTGTCGGTGCCACGTGAAGCGAGGAGAACAGGAGGAGGAGGTGATTAAGGAGCGGAGAGGAAGCATGGACAGCGTCATTCAAGCAAAGGAGGCGGTTCTTTCAACCCTGCCTGACAGCTGCGCCCAGCAGCACGACCTCGCCTCCTCCGCCCACAAGACAGGCGACACCACCGTCGCTGTGGAGTTCTAGTAGTCGGACAGGCAAAAAAACAGAAAAAAGTGAGGTGTTTACTGTTGCATCATCCTTGTGCATCAAGGCTAGTAGGTGAAAGGCTGAGTCGCTGAAGTTAAAGTCTTGGTGGGCTTTTTGGCCACAAGTTGACGGAGGTGAAAGTCAAGGAAATGTAGAACTTGAAGGTCATGATTTGAACCTGCAGCAGGGGAGATAGGTGGTGTTGGTTAGTTTGCAGGATTATGCAAAATCAGTTTTATGAGTGGTCACACATGTGCGGATACATTACATTAAGGACAAAAGCTGGGTAAAGGTGCATTGATAGAAATTATTTATTTTCCATCGTGGCCATTTTTGAATTGCCCTTATCCCGCAATTAAAACTGTACAGTCCCCGCCACCCATTTAGTTCAGTCAGTACCAGTATCCACGTTTTCACAATGACCACAGGGTCGTTTACAAATCTTGACACAAACACATGCACACATCCATGCGTGCAGCCAAGTCAGCTGTAATGGGCTTGCTCTGTGTGTGTGTGTGTGTGTGTGTGTGTAGGGAAGAGCATAGCTGACTGTATTGCAATTGCTCCACAGTTACATTTCACAAAATTACATAGTAGAAAAACTCCGAAATAATTCAAAATTAAGATTGATCTTTTAATAAATTGCTCCACACAAAAAAGCAGATGAGAAATTTGCTGTCAATGGTTTGATATGTTTTGATAAAATGAAAATTAAAAAATAAAGAAAATAGGGCCACACGGTGGCTGAGTGGTTAGCACATTGGCCACACAGTCAGGAGATCTGGAAAACCTGGGTTCAAATCTCTGTTGGGCATCTCTGTGTGGAGTTTGCATGTTCTCCCCGTGCGTGCGTGGGTTTTCTCCGGGTACTCCGGTTTCCCCCCACATTCCCAAAAACATGCATGTTAGGTTAATTGGCGACTCTAAATTGTCCATTGGTATGAATGTGAGTGTGAATGGTTGTATGCCTTTGTTTGTCTATGTGTGCCCTGCGATTGTCTGGCGACCAGTCCAGGGTGTACCCCGCCTCTCGCCCAAAGTCTGCTGGGATAGGCTCCAGCATCCCCGTGACCCTAATGAGGATAAGCGGTATATAAAATGAATGAATGAATGAATGAGAAAATAGAATTAACTGGACCTTCTTAGGAGGTGGACCAGTACCTGTCAACTGTCTCGTTTTTCCCAGAAAACCCCCATATTTGCCTCTTCTTTCTCTGCACCCCCCCATTTTGATAGTTCTCGCATTCTTTTCCGTATCTTTGATGGGGAAAAAATAATTTCTGGTATTGCTGGAGCATTTTCCCTTATTTTCAAATGCAAGTATTCACAGGTATGGTGTATGGGGTGAGCACGCCCTAATCTAATGGTAGGGAAAACAGTCCTAGAGGTGAAAAATACAAAAGTAGATATGAACATTTACATACTTTTTGTTGGAAATTAACAATGAAGAAGGTATTTTTTTAATAATGGGACAATCTCTCTGAATGTTCTGAGCTCCTGTGTCCACGCCATTGTTGTGTTGAGCAGAATAATGTCTGTCTGGAGTTGTGTGTGCGCAGTTCAACTTCCTACAGCTGACGTCACGTGCTTCTTTAGACAGCAAGCTACACTCGGTCAACAATGCCGCTGCTGGTTGCAGCCAAGTAGTTCTCTCGTTTTTGCCACAATTGCTTTGTGACACAAGCCTTACGATACATTGAGTGGTTTTCTTTCAAAATAGCCGCTCTTCTCAAAGGTGTAAAAATTGTCATGGACCGATACAGCGGCGTGTTGCGCTCACCGTGTTAACTTGGCCAAAAAGATACATGTTAACACAATTCCGACTGTTACATGGTACGACTGTACAATTAACGTACAGCGGTTCTCATATTTTTCAAGGCTGTTACTGTTAGAGGCAATGTTTAGCTAATTCCTCACATTGATAATGAATGTAAAAGCACTGGAGTGATTATGGACATTTTTTATAGCGCGATAGTGGAAAGAAAACCCCTGGAGAATGTAAAGTAGCGAGGCAATACAAGCTCTGATAAGACATTTATAGGATGTTTTTGAGTGTCCAGTTTGTTTTGAATGTCACATGTGCAGAATTGTTCAGTCACTGTTAAAACCAAGTTTGATTTATTATATTTTAACTGTGGCTCTTCTTTGTTTCAGCCTGGACTGAACTAGACTGAGACTGGGTTTTTTGTACTTCAAGTCATGAATTGCCCGGTTTTATTGTAAAAGACAGTCGCCCATGTAGAGTGCCTACCTCGGTGGGGGGTATTCATTGGAGTACCCCTACCAGGTATAGCAAAAATACTGTATAATTCTGCTTTCTTGTGCCACTTTAGTCACTATAAGAGAACCTAGCTGGAAGTTGTCGATTTTGACTGCAGATTCTAGCCCCTGAAAGTGATGTTTTTGACTACAGCATAAGTCTTTAGCAGGAGCAATATGAGAACATGAGACAAATCATGTGTGACTGTTATAATTGTTGTTGCAACAAGGCTTGTTTTGACAACCTGTGACTTGAAGGTGTGTCTAAGAGGGGTTAGGTCCAGAAGTATTTGGACAATAACATCAGTGTTTTATGATTTTGCAATTATACACCAGCACAAAGGATAAATATAACAATCAACATGTGATTTTGTTGTAGACTTTCAGCTTTAATTTACAAAAATAGGGCATTTACCAATTGGATTAGAGCCATTTCACACCACCAGGGTTGGCACATGGTGTGGTATGCATTGGATGATTTCCTTCTGCATACCCTTGTCTTCCCATCATTCTGCTATAGGTTGATGTTTAGGTTTCTTCAGTCTAAAAGCTTTTGACAGGCTTTTTAGAACTTTCTAATTGTAACCTGTACCTTGTTGTTAACACTCTGCGTTTACAATAATGATATAATTATTTGAGTTTAGGTTTTGACAAACTTGTGAGTCCGTTATGGGCTGTAACTAACAATAATTTTCTTAGTTAGCTTGTTGTTTTGATTGAGAAATTGGTTAGGGCCTAAACCAAAGTTTGGCACCCTGCGGCTCATCCGCCACCTTTATTCAGCTCCCTTCACTGAGCTCGGTGTTTTATTAAACACAAAAGGGGAGGAAATTTTTAGTTTTGAAAAAAAATTGAAATTTCTGACACCCAGCTATGAATGCATTTACACTGCATTCGGACTGCTGATTGGATGAGCAATGGAGGCCAGGGCGGCAGTGTGTACAATCTGACACATAAAAGTCAGCTGTTTCTTGAAATGTACCCGACCGCAGATGGGCGTAAGAGAGCTATTTCGGAACTACTGTAGTACGGAAGGTTAAGCAGAGAAAACATACTTTGAAGAAGCGGATGACCGCTCCAAACCTAACTTTGGCTGTACATGAGATCGTAAGGAGGAGGAAGGAGAAGAGGCCGACCTAGTTTAGTGTTTAAGTTACTAAGAAGTAGGCTTTTCACTTTTAAAATTTCATAAGCTCTGTTTTGCTATGCCACTCTAGACTATATTTATTTACTAGAAGAGGAGGCAAAATGGCGCTTTTGATGGTAAAGGCTGCCGACACCTGTCCTATACAGACCAAATTAATAGAAACCAACAGCGGTTTGGTATTAGAAAAGACTTGATCACTGTTTTCCAAAGTAAGATGATGTGTGTGACTATCTTGTTTAGCCTAAAACACATGCTTTCATGGATTAGCAAGGAATTTTAAATGTATTGACATTTGAGACACTTATCAGGATATTGACATTTTTAAATTGGTGGAAAAATGATTAATTAAATACCAAAATTATTGTTGATTATTTGGATAATTGATTAATCATCAATTAAATATTGCAATCCTTGAGTCAATTGTCCAGCTTTTTATTAAGGCCTGTAATTCCTAAACATGCCATATCGTTACATGTCAACCACGTTGATTGATTTAGCTCAGCATCCATTGTTGTGGCGTATGAAGGAGAAATTAGAGAAGACTGTCCAAATACTTCACATAGTCTATCTTGCATCATTTGTGCTATATCAACGCAAAATCACACACTGCCCAAATACTTCTTACCCTAATTGTATGTTCATCTGATCCTATCAAGGTATAGACTCTGTACATGTCCCCACCCCCTTAAATGAATATTTTATTGATTAGAATTAGCTCAAATGTGATTTAAAACAGCCTGTGGTGCCTAGATGAACACGTTAGGCATACTACATTTTCTTGCTGCTACACGAGCGTGTGTTTTTGTACATTTGTGTATCGTCATACATGACATTTTAGCTGTGCATAAGCAGTCTCTTTTTGTAAAAAAGAATCACTGTACGTAGTACAGTGCAGTACGTGCAAGACATGTGAAAGTAGTATTTAGCAATAGTGTTCACAATTTATTTCCTGACTTGAGGGGATGCTGGTTGATAGGAAACTTGTGAAAAAGACTTTTACCTCTTTATTATTGAGCCGTGAGCTGTGCTGGGCAAAGGCCCTCGATTGTAAATATAGTAAAAGCATTTTAATGCCTTTGGCTTCAAGGCTTCTCCCAAGTGCAAACAGGAAAAGCAAACTGTGTCATATGACTGAAGATAGTGACCTTCATGTGTTACCGTTATTTGTGTCAGTCCAAATATGAGAATGAACATTAACATCCTAGGTGATCCAGATTATAACAAGCCATGTTTGCATTGCGGTTATCAAGAGGTCAGACGTAATTATACAAACAACAATGACTTTTTCTGCCAGGTTGGGGGAAAAATGTTTAATTGAGGAGAATTAGTACGGCAATTTTTGGGCCCCCACAACTGCCACAGAAAAAGCAAATATATTTCCCTCCTAAATTTAAAATTAAATGAAATGTAAAAATATGTAAGAAAAGTTTTACAGTGACTGCAAAGTGCAAATAGCAAACTATGAAAACCCAAAAAACTAAACAAATTACAATCACACAAACGTGAAAAGGACTATACAAAAGCCCAGATTGACAGGAAGGGAGGCCAATAACGACGCAAGTTGTCGAAACAATGAACTCTAAACGTGTGAGCAAGCAGATAAAAATCACGCTCCTAACATCTGTCACACACCAAATCAGTTTACATCAATACATACAGTGATGTGAAAAAGTGTTTGTACCCTTGCTGATGTGTTATTTTTTGTGCATGTATGTCACATTTAAATGTTTCAGATTATCAAACACATTTAAATATTAGTCATTGACAACACAACTGAACACAAAAATAGTTTTTACATTGAATTTTTTTATTATTATGGGACGAAAAAAATCCAAAACTACCCCGTGTAGAGAAGCGATTCCCCCCTGTTAAAACAGGAAAACAAAAAATTATTGAGCTCTATCAGTCTGGAAAATATTAAAAAGTCCGCCTTCCCAGTAGTGGCCAGCCAACCAAAATTACACCAAGAGCGCCTTGACGAGTCATTCACAAAAGACACCAGGGCAACAGCCAAAAAACTGCAGGCCTCAGTTAAGGTCAGTGTCCAGGACTCCACCATAAGGAAGAGGCTGGCCAAAATGTCCTTCATGGCAGAATTACAAGAAGATAACCACTGCTGGACAAAAAGAACATCAAGGCGCGTCTCAGTTTTGCCAGAAAACATCTCGACAATCTCCAAGACTTTTGCAAAAATACTGTGGTCTGACGAGACAAAAGTGAAAAACTTTTTGGTAGGTGTGTGTCTCATTACATCTAGTGTAAAAGTAACGCTGCATTTCAGAAAAAGAACATCATACCACCAATAAAATATGGTGGTGGAAGTGTGATGTCCGGGGCTGTTTTGCTGCTTCAGGACTCGCTGTGATAAATGGAACCAGGAATTTTGTTGTCTAAACAAAACTGCTAAAGGAGAATGTCCAGCCATCTAAATAGGTTTGATTATCTGAAACATTTAAGTGTTGACAAACGTTCAAAAAATAACAAATCAGGAAGGGGACACTCTTTCACACCACTGTGCTTGGATCTCTTTCATTATTTTGCTGCATGATTATTCCAAAGGGGTGCTGCATATGATACAAGTGTGATTCTTAATCAACTTTAATCGTTTTGCCTACATTTTTACAGCAGATTATGTGTTCACTCATAGTCCAGTGGTTAATAGCAAGAATGCTGTGGGTGTAACTATTGCTTTGTGTCACAGATTAGGATACCCCCTGTCCCTCACCCACTTCTTTCCATGTTCTTGTAACAGACCAGAATTTGTATGTGTGAGTTTTGTATATATGGGTTCATGTATTTTGAACTCTTAATAAAAACATGGACACCAGCATGGATGCTCTTCCATCTAGTCCTAGTGTGAAACCTAAACAGTGTATGCATTAAACATACACACTAATAAATCTCAACAGCAACCCCAACCCCTACATATCTAGAAATAAACAACACTAGCCTGTTCTATATCCATGTGTTAAACAAATATCAAACACACTATATCCAAATAACTTGAAATTATTTGAGGTAAAAAAGCAGAATGTGTGAATTTTGACGTAAAAAAGCGCCGTAGTGATGTTTTTGTACATTTTTGTAAATGTTTGCCCAAAGACATGTCAAAAGCTCCAAAAGATAGTTTAGAAAGCATGAACAATTCTAGATTTGAAAGTCCAAACGCAAGTTTACACTTTGATCCTGACTCTAACATACTGTAATGGCAACACATGAAGGCCATCCAACTTGATTTCACACTACAGCCGAGCAGGTTTTCTGTATTGTAGAGCAAGTTAAAATACATGCTTTCCTTCTCTGCAGGTATTTATAGACAAAAATGCCCAAACTTTGCCCTTCGTGTCACCAGTAGGCTTAGGCCTGGTTTAAGACTGTTAAACTGCTGAGTTTGGACTGCAAAGGACTGTTTACGTCTCATTATCAAAATAGTATTTCCTATATATTTTTTACTTTTGTGAAGCAGGGAATTGTGGACTTGATAAGGCCTAATGCTGGGAATAAAAATTTTTAAAAAACATGACTCGTTTATTCAGGAGCTCGTGTTGGTACTTCAAGAAGCAGCACTTATTCTTCTGTTTAAAACCAAGCAGGATTTGTATATTGTATGTGACTGTTTAAAATTGTGTCAATGAATATGTCTACTCATTGTGGTGTTCTTTTAGAGTATCTTAGTGCAATTTTACCTCTGCCTCTCTTCAGTGTCGTCAGCATGTGTGAGAGAATTACTGTTGTAGCGTAGTTAAAACATTGTTGCTTATTATAAGACCAAAGTTGTCCTTTACTTGTCTACATTATAGTCTATTTGAGCATCTGGGCATGTTTGTGTCTGGACAATATCATAACGACTAACAATGGTTTGAAATGTTTGTGTATTGCAGAGACATCTCTGGTGCGTATTCTCACATTTTCATATATTTGTATATTTATTGGGTGCTGTTTTCCAGGAGATAGGATAGGATTTGAATTTCTTCCACTCCTGGTTTTTTTTTTTCATTGATGCTTCTGGAAGTCTAGTCATGTTGGATATGGACACCTGTGCTACATTCAACAGAGACTGTGATTTGGTGACAAATTAAAGTTAACTGAGCTAGCAAACATGCGTCTTTGCTTGCTTGAGACAAATATAGTGGTTATTTTGATAAATATTTTTCTTGGGATTTTCTTTTATGGCTCCACCCACTTTGAAAGCTGCACCCTAGCGCCAGTAAATTCCTGATTGCCAAAATGGCCAGACCAAGTCTTGTTATTTTAGGGCTGTGTATTGAAAAGGTGTGTCCCATTTGTGTTCCTTGTTGAACATGACAACATTAAACATACCTTCTAGAAATACAAACTCGGAAACCGTCTGTAAATCAGTGTGCGGGTTTCTTCAAATTATTATTCTGAAGGAAAGTACACCTTTGAATATAGAGTGCCTTATACTAGAATTATGGGTTACGTTTGATGAGATCTATACTAGAATGCATACTAAATAATTTATTGCCATTTGTGAAAGTACAGAACCAATCTTTGTAAATTCAGTATTAAATATATAAGATAAACGTAAGTGTCAGACACAAAAAGTCGACTGAATGGGATTTCAAAATCTCTTAAAGGAATAGTTCAGATTTTTTGACATGAAGTTGTATGACATCCACATCATTAGTGTACTACACAGGTGTCAAACATAAGGCCCGTGGGCCAGATGTGGCCCACCACACCATTTAATGTGGCCCGCTAAAGCCTGAGAGTAATGTGTCAATAATGCAATTCAGCTTTTTCAATCTCAATGTTTTTGTTATTTAAGTTTGAGAGAAAAATCTTTGAACTTTAATAGTTATGTGACATGAACAAGATAAGCTGCACGGTGGATTAGTGGGTAGCACGTTGGCCTCACAGTCAGAAGATCAATGTGTGAATCTCCGTTGGGCATCTCTGTGTGGAGTTTGCATGTTCTCCCCGTGCGTGCGTGGGTTTTCTCCGGGTACTCCGGTTTCCTCCCACATTCCAAAAACATGCATGTTAGGTTAATTGGCCACTCTAAATTGTCGATTAGAGTGTGAATGTTAGTGTGAATGCTGCTACTGTATGTCTGCCCTGGGATTGTCTGGTGACCAGTCCAGGGTTTACCCCGCCTCCCGCCCAAAGTCAGCTGGGATAGGCTCAAACATATCCGCGACCCTAGTGAGGATAAGCGGTAAAGAAAATGAATGAATGAATAAACATGTTGTGACGTTTGCCCCCTTCAGCAAGTGCAAAAAGTACTGAAACCACTGAGGTCAATTTCAGGTTATAGTGCAATTAAAGTTAATCCCGAAATGTAACGGAAATGAAACGAAATGTAATGTTGAATAGTGCGTGAATAGTGTGTGTTCAACATCCGTTTGAAGCCAGTGTAAAGACAATAGTTTCACAATTGTTCCAAAGTTAACCACACAACCCAAATCTGTTCACACCGCCATCTGTCGGTGAAGATCTGCATCACAACAACACTTCAAACGTGCATTACAGTTTACCGTGTGCAGTTAGATAAATTAAAAGGCACTTTGAATTGCGAGGTTATTCATTATATTGGCGTGTGCTTGTATTCGTGAAACGAGCTGTTTTTCCCTGTACAATGATGGTAAGAAAACGGGCTGTAAAAGTGATGTAGGTGCTGTTGCGGTGGAAGCATTTGCTGTCCTGCGATTGGTCAAAAGGGCCCAGCCCCCACCCCCTCTGCTGGCCACTCCTCTTTCGCGCTGCGCCCGCATGACGGGTGGTTGCTCTCAAAGTTAAAAAGAGACTTTGTTTATCTTGCAGGCTGTTTGCGCATCAAACGCGTTTGGCGTGAGGGTTCACCTGCTTCTCTGCTCTTGTCTTTGAGAGCCTTTTTTAGTTGCACACACGCTAATTATCGTTGGTGCGCTTTAGCATTATTGATAACAATTCTTTTTTTCGCTATTTAGCTTAGACGTGCACCGCTGGGGGGAAAACATCAAGCACCCCCTTTTATCTCATTCCACTTAAGCTAACTCCTCCGCTAGGCGTGTGAGTTGCTGCTTTCGAGTGGCTTGCTTTTGCACCTCCGTGGAAGAAGAAACATTAAAGAAGGGCGATTTCTCGAGCGAGTTTCGCCATGGCTACCGAAGTGGGCGCTTTGTCTTCGGTTCAGCAGGAAGACGGTAAGTCAGCGTTGGCTACTGAGCGCTGGACGTCGGGGTTCGACCGCCATCCTCCTCTCCCCGGGGCCTGCTGGCATTTCTGGTCGTCCCCCATTGTCCACACATGGGATGGGCTGCAGGGTTAGCATGCTGGACCATGTGCTTCGCTCCCCCCCCTTTCGTCGCTCACACATTAACGTGCTACTCACTCGCATACGTGCTCGGTGTTGCTTATTTAACACTGCAAAAACAAATATCTTGCATATATATCCACTCTCCAGCTCAAGCTTGTTTGTGTGTAATTGTATTACAACCTTCGTCGCCACTGATTGGACAAGAGCAGAGCGCTCACTTCCGCCCTGATAAGCATGTCCTCCCACGCGCGGCGCCTCTATTCTGAATCAAAACAACGCGCTGCGGTCAACAAGCGGGTTCGTTTTTATGGCAAATTGTGCTAACTTGACATTACTTTCCACCACACGAGGAGCCAGACGTTCCTCACAGCATAACAGTGACGTCATTAGTGTAGAGTTGTATATGAGCCAATAGGACGGCTTTATATAATCTCTGTGTGTTTAAATGTTACATAAGATGCAGAAATTTATTATTAGCACCATAACAGGCTGGTTGTGGTTCATCAAAGATTACAAATGTATTTATATGCATACAATGACCTATAAACGGAATGGCTGGATATCACTATCGCGTGACACACGACTACACGCATGTAATTTAGTGTGTGTTATAGTGCCTGATGTATGGAGATAGGGCCTTTTTTCATAATGAGGTGCAGTCTCAATTAATGCACATGCATGAGCCTTTATCAAAATAGCCTTTGAACACAGTTGGCAAAAATGACTCAAACGGGTTAACTAATTTACTTCATTAATTCATTTTTTGGAGCTTAAAAACTGCATGCACATAATTATATTTAGCCAAATTTCTATGTTATGACAAAACAATTGACTCCCCAAAGAGTACGCCACTCTTTAATTAATTGTTTCTGACCCGAACACATCAACAGCAGTTTAGTTCCGACACCAAACAAGTGTCTCCAACTCACAAACGTCTCTAGTCCGCTTATTCTGGGAACGACGACAGAGAGGTGCATTCTGAACGTCACAAGAACGTTTTTATTATGCCTATATGTGTGGTTTAAATAAAAAAAAAAGCAGTAGTGGATATTCTTATCATTAATGAACTCCAAACATGTGAAAACAACTTAAATTACGTGCTGTCTTTGACCATAACCCCTTATTGCTGACAATAACTCTGTTGTTTGTGTGATTGAAATGTTCTGCTACCATTAAATCGTTAGTCAAACACATTATCCTTCAGTTAGTGTCACATTTTAGTTGCTTGTGTATATTAACAAAGCATTAACAATGTCCATTGTAAGTGCATGAAGTTATGGGTGATTAAAAAGCATGTTTGAGAAGCCGCCAGTTGACACGGGTGTGTTACCACGACTTCACAAAGACACTAGCTATGGTTTAAGGTTTTGCTGGCAAATAACACAGTGTGCTTTATAGTATTGGCTACTGTCTTATCCAGACATGATTTGGTTATCTTTCTACCAAAGAAATGGGTTTGCACTAAAATAGAACTACTTTTTTGTCTCTTTCAGCTAGGGTGAACTGCAGATTTCAGGTTTTGCATATAAGTTGTGCCATTTGCTTAAAGGAACGTTTGATTCCAAAGGGAAGGGGACTTAGTGATTTGTACATTAAACAGGCAATGTATTGTAAACATATGTTTGCATGTGAAATTGAAGGCGTATAACTTTAAATGCAGAGTTCCACAATGTGAATTAATGCTGTCCAATCTTATATTAAAGTAAAAAAACAAAATTCCAACAGCTACAGAAAGTTTGCCTTCAGTTTTCAACACTGGTTGTGCAAGTCTTGTTTTGGCAAAACTTTTCTTCCTTCTCAGTTTTCTACTTTACTGTGATTGGTCCATTACATGTTTTTGGCACAGTGCCATTGATGGGTTCCTAATTTACTGCTGTGTGACCTACATATGGTAGGGGAGGAACAACTGTAGTGGAAGGCGGCAACACACGGTCAGTTAGTTATGCACTCTAAAAGCATTGGGTGTGGCTGTGTTTTTGCTGTAATTTAAACAATGCAAATTTGTTTGATTTTCCTAGAAGGCCAGAGCATGGATTTTGGTTTGGTTTGGACTTTTTCCTACTTTCTAGCAACATGACCTATAATCTGTATCTCCATAAGAGCTCACACTATCATTTAGGTCTTTATGATTTTAAGTATTCATTACCTCTGCCTGCTCACCCTCGTCCAACCAGTCATGTGACCAGCCATGAGCCCGACCACGCCATATGTAGTCAGGTCCGCTGCCATGAGCAAATTGCGCAAGGACAGGCGGGAGCAATATTAGAAAAACAGGCATCAGCATTTCTTCACCATGTGCTCCATGCCTCCGCCCTCTCCTGCAGGAACGCGGCACTTCCGCCTGTTGTTGCCTCTTCCATGTGTACGCACACTCCTAAAACTCCAACAGCGTTTAATAAAGTAAGCAAACACAGTAGAAGCAGCCATTGAGTGTCACATGTACAGTATTTGCAAGAGGATTTTTTGCCACGCTCAAGCACAATGTGCTCCCGTGAGCCTGGCTGACTTCCATGTTGTTTCGATTTCAACAATTTGTTGAAATCAATTCAAAACAATTTGAATAGGAATGCTATTTTCATGCCGAATATTATCTTGTTTTTTTTTTACTCTTACTTTATTTTGCTTTTTGTCTTATCTATTTTTACACAATTTTTTACTATAATTATACAAGTTATACTATTTTTTTGATGGTATTTTGAATGCACAGCAAAGTAAGAATGTAATTGTACAGTGAAATGTTTGTTTTTTATTTGTTTAATAACTGACATCTAATGAAATTCAGTATTATTATTAATTAATAATAATTCAGGATTATTGTGAAAAGGTTCAATATTCAAGACATTTAGTGTCCCATTCTAATCAGCTAATTTACTAAAAAACACCTGCAAATGCATTTAAATGGTCTCTCAGTCTAGTCCTGTAGGCTACAAAATCATGGTGAAGACTGCTGACTTGACAGTTGCTTAAAAGACGATCACTGTGACGACACCTTGCATGGGCAAGACACAAAAGGTCATTGCTAAAGAAGCTGGCTGTTCACAGAACTCTGTGTCCAAAAGCAGAAAGTCACGGTGAAGGAAAATATATGCTAAAAAAGGGTACAAGTGTAGTGTTGCTGAGTGGCTTGAAGTTATGTTCTCCGATGAGAGTAAATGTTGCTTTTCCTTTTGGAAATCAAGCTTCATTGAGTCTGGAGGAAGAGGGAAGAGGCACACAACCCACATTGCTTGAAGTTCAGTGTAAAGTCTCCACAGTCAGTGATGGGTTGCTGGTGTTGGTCTATTGTGTTTTCTGAGGTTCAAGGTCAGCAAGTTTTAGAGCACTTCCTGTTTCCTGCTGCTCAACAACTTTATAGAGATGTAGATTTCATTTTCCAACAGTTTTGGCACCTGCACACAGCACCAAAACTACAAGTACCTGGTTTAAGGACCATGGTATCTCTGTCCTAAATTGGCTAGCAAACTTGCCAGACCTCAACCACATAGAAAATCAATGGGGTATTGTCAAGAGGAAAATGCAGAAGCGCTGAAGGCCTCTATCAGAGCAACCTGGGCTCTCTTAATCCCTGAGGAGTTTAATGGTATCTGCGAATTCTAAATACTATCAATAAAATCAGTGGCGTCTGCTGGTCAATCAACGAGCGTAGAAAATTTTTTCCGGCCTACATCATAAATGTGTTAATTTATATGCTAAATCTACCCTGTTTGTAGTTGTTTTTAACAAGGTTGCTGGAAGTCAGTAAAGTCTCAGTTCAAAACAACGGGTAGAAAACTTGGAAAATGCTCAGATGGCGGGATAAAATGTATTTGTGTTGCAGATCGAATGGCTCATGGTGGCGGTGGTGTTATGGTATGGAAAGGCTTCTGTTATGGACAATGGACACAGGTGATTCTATTGATGGCATTTTGAATGCTGATGTCATGCTGACACCCAGAGGCCCATTGTTGTGGCATTCAACCACGACCAGCACCTCATGTTGATGATGATAATGCACGGCCACATTTCAGCTGGAAGCTGAAAGTTGTTGCACGGCCAGCATACTCACCAGACAGGTCACCCATCGAGCATTTGGGTTGCAGGGTATCGGTGTATATGATGTTTGAGGCAATTGGTGATTATACCAGATACTGACTGGTTGCTGGACCCCCTGAACCTTCACCAAAAATTTTGAACTGCACATTTTGGGTTGGCCTTTTAAATGTGGCAAACCTAAGGCCACCTTTGCAATAAGTCTAATCAGCACCCTGATATGCCACACCTGTAATGTTGATGCATTATGAATGCTCACGAACACATAGTAGTGAAAAATATTTGTGAGAGACAGGCCTTTTGTTTACATGAACACGTTTTTGATCTTTGAGTTCAGCTCATGAAAAATGACGGCAAAATTAAAAGTGATGTGTTTATATACAGTATTTGCTGATAATTTAATGTAGATTAGTAGTCCTACACATGTCTTTATGCCCTCCCCACACCAGACATTAGATTGTTTACTCCTTTTTTTGGAGTCATTGTTGTTTAGCAGGTTTTGTTTTGAAATTCTATATGTTGACAGCAGCTCTAACAGTTTGAATACACTTCAGATTTACAGATGCCATGTTTGCTGTGCAGACGTCTACAGTGTCACATGGTGACATCAGTCATAGTGAATGTAATTATAACCTTAAGTAATTCTTTACAGCCAAAAATGAGATTTATATTTTGGGTGAGGTATTTATTTATTCAGTAAGTGCCCCCATAGTAAAGGCTGCATTTGGTTGTTTTATCTGACAGGGAAAAGCCAAGAATGGGGGGAAAGGCGAATAGAGCAGATAATGATAAAAAGGTGGTGGAATTATTATGTTGCATTAGTTTGGATGTAATCACTGTGTTGACACACACGTCAAACAAGTAGACTATCACTACAATCTTTACACTGTGTGGTTAAACTGAAATGTGGCAGTTGAACGTCCCCCAGCACAATCTCCTTTGCCTCAACACCCCCTGAAACAGGCTTGTTAACGGCCTTCTGTCTGCTCGCAGGAAAGCTCCCTCAGGACAACACACAGGAAGAGGTGGCACACCCCTACGATGACGACGACAACGAACTGAACGAGGTGGAGGTGAACGGTAACTGGACCCCCCAAGAGAAAGCTCTTCATGAGGCGCGTCTCAAAGCCAAAGCCAAACGACGCCTGCGCAAATCCTCATCCCGGAACTCTACCAGCGAGTCCCTCTCAGAATCGGGGGAGCCTACAGGAGGCGACCCCCACAGTCCAAAAGGCAAAGTCTGCACAAATGACCGCAAATCCAGGACAGGCAAAGGCAGAGGTTTGCCCAAAAAAGGTACATTCTGCTAAATTGACAGCTTTTACTACTAGGTTTCTTTATTTTTCTGACATGGTTGCTTATTTTACCAGGCTATACCGTGCATGCCAAAGAAGAAGGTGGTGCTATAGCTCTTAACTCTAAACTCATTTTAGTCACAATAATTAACTGGTGACTCTAAATTGTCCATAGGTCTGAATGTGAGTGTGAATGGTTGTTTTTCTATATGTGCCCTGCGATTGGCTGGTGTCCAGTCCAGTGTGTACCCCGTCTCTTGTCTGAAGTCAGCTGGGATAGGCTCCAGCATACCCGCTACCCTAGTGAGGATAAGTGACATAGAAGATGGATGGGATGGACAGTAACAACAATGATGAATCAAGGAAAAAATTGCAAAGGGGTAAAAACTTTGTGGTTAAATTTAAAATTTGTCATAAAATATTTTGATGTACTCCATCCGTCCATTCATTTTCTATACCGCTTATCCTCAAGTTTTAATTTTACATGGGGGCCACAATACCCTTTCTGTAGTGTGCAGAAATTTGGAAATGGTTTGATTTAAAATTTCATTTGATTGTGTAAGTCGACTGAAATGCACAGTGTAGGCTAAAAAGCCAACTTAATTTGCAATGAATGTGATGATTGTACTGCAACCATGTATTTATACGTTTAGGATATTACATTCAGGACATTAATACATGAACTAGCAATTCTGCTGAGATTCCAGTTTATCCGTGTGGAGTTCCCATATATTCCTATGACTATGTTTTTTTTGTCATTCCAGGTGGTGCAGGTGGTAAAGGAGTTTGGGGGGCTGCTGGGATGGTTTATGAGGTTGAGGAACCAGATGCACACGATCCAAACTATGATGAATCCGCTCAGGTCAGTTGTGAAACATGCATGTACAACCAGTATTGGAACACGCCTCATACACTATTAAGAAATCAATCAGGGGTTGGACTTGGTTTCTTAGTTCCTCCTAAATCATAGTCCTTCATCTGAACAGGACCTTTTTGCATAAATCTATACTGATGATTTTATGGGAACAGTTTGGGGAAAGCTCTTTCTGTTCCAACAGAACTGTACCCTTGTGCATAAAGCAAAGGAAAAAGGCTCTGCAGACCCTCCTCCAGGTCTTAGTGACCTATGGCCGCCATATGCACACACTGAGATATTGCAGAAAGCCTCCCCTAAGGAATGTAAATATTAGGCTGCAAAGGGTGGAGCACACACACACACACACGCACACATACATATACACACACACACACATACATAGATACATAAAAAAATTTGGTCCAGATGGCCCAATCCCATGTCAATCCACAGAACTTTCAATCTTTAACCTCATTATCAAGCAAAGGGCGTCGTGTGATAGTGTAAGACAGCAGTGGGAAAGGAACCTCTGTGGGCAGGAAGAAAAAAAAAAAGTTGATAACACTTTGACAACTGTGTGATTCCGGCCTTGAATGGTAGAACTTTGTCTGTGGGGAAGTAGAGCACACCGGTCCGGGAAAAATACACATAGGGGGACAGAAGGTGGTCACCTGACATAAGGTCAACCTGTCCTCGGGAACATTCCCAATTGTATAGATAAATGTTGAATTTGGTGGAGTACTGTACAGTGCGGTTTTTGTGTTACGTGTTGTCATTCGGAACAACTAGTGGAAGAACATGTAAGTGGAATAATACATAGTGGAGTAATACATAGTCATGCAACATCTTTTGTTCTTCTAGTTAACTTTTTCCTGTAACCTTCATTTTGTCTACCAAGCTTGAGGCAGACTCTTATGATGGCAGCGCGCCAAAGAAAAGGAAAGTGAAAAGTGAAGTGAAATTAGACCTTTATAAAATGATCAGTGGAGAATGGGAGAAATCGGTTGCATACTGGTTACCAACTTCCTCAAACACCATAAACATCATCAAGGATAAAGATGGTGTTTTTGATTTCCGTGTTAATGGAATTGTGGAATTTGTGGTTCTTAGTTAAGAAGACAAGCATCAAGTTTATTCAGTTTAGCCATCAAGACACATTCTCAACACACACAACACATTCCGGCTTTTAAAACAAGCACATTGTTGTTGCATTTTGTCATATTGTGTAAACAAAATAATGGTGTAATATCTTACATAATAACACAATTGGAATTTCATCGGTGACTACATCTTCCATAGTTGCAAGCAAGCAATACAGTCTGATGAAGATTTGGAAGCAATATGTGCAGAGGTTGACATCTTATCAGAAAAGGTAGCCAGGCTACTGGTCAGTGAGATCAGATGTATTGCATCAATAAACCCAAGGAATTTTACATTTAATTAAAGGAAATTTTATTCAGGAACCCAAAAAGCACATACTCTGTGCTGGTAAAATAAATGTAAATGATAAACAGAACTCTAAAAAATTAAAACAGAAAAGACGGCATTTGGGAAAAAATTAAACAGGATTTATAGGGCTGTATAAAATGTGGTCCTACTGTGAAATGAACAGTAACAACGAAGCATTGTAGTGGTTTTCTTATCGAGACTTTCTCCTTCCAAAGGACGAAAAAAATGAGTTAATTTGTTTTTATTCTCTGTTATTGTTTTAAGTTCTTGTATTTAACATTTTTATTACTGTAAGTCCTTCTTTGTTCTGTGTACAGTGTCAGTGACTTAGGTGTTAATTTAGGTATAATGTTCGACTTACATCACAGTCGTTTGTAACAGCCTGTCCCCATTTATTGATGTAATTAAGAATTATTTTCTTTTGGTCTTGTCAGATCAAGCACATTAAGGATGACAAAATTCATAAACTAATTAAAAATTCCGAGAGTTGTTTGGAAATGACTGTTTTTTTGAAGTAGTAGAGGCAAAACCGAGTGGACTACTTGGCTGCAACCAGAAAAGCTGCTGAATTAATTGATGGTGTGAATATCTTTTATGGGTTTGAATCTTGTTTGAAACACAATTTGTGTCAGTACCTCAAAATTATTAATTTGTATTTATTTATTTTGCAATCATCACAAGTGTTTTTCAAAGGAGTATTGATGCTGTACTGAAAGAAAACTTTGACAAGAATATAGTTGTTTCATAATTATATATGTTTTTTGTATAATTACGACTTACATCTGTAACAAAAATCCAGTGTGTCAAGTGCTAACTTCTTGAAGATGGGACGCTTTGTCCATGTTTTTTTCTGCCTTCATCCTTTTTGTTTTAAAAAATTTGTTGAATCTATAAATCTTAATATTGATTTTTTTGGTTTTGTTTTGCTTAGCAAATTTTGTTTTGCGTAACATCTTTGGGTTTCTTAAAATTGTATGTATTAAATGTGTGTCCTTTCTCATTTAAAGGGAGATACAGTTTATGCAACAGTTGTTCCTGAGGTAGATGAGAAGGAACTGGAAAAAATGGTCAACCCGATCGTCCAGGAATACTTTGAACATGGAGATACAAGAGAGGTCCAGGTCGGTGAGCATCTGAACTAGTTTGGTCATGAACATGCTAGTGAGTGCACAATTTGAGACTAGTCACTACCAGTGATGGGAGCAATACATTAACAATCCCGCAATACACTAGTGAAAATAATTGATTGGTGAACATAACCTAGGTAGTGAAATGACAAATTAGCTGATAGATACTCGGGACCTATAAAAAGTGTCCAATCGAGATTTTAAATAATCAATTGGTATATCTTTTTTTCTGCATATTGTTGCTTGCATTTCTGTATATGTCATGCTTTTTTGCATTAAATGATGATCATTACATGTACTGTATGTGCTTTGTCCCGTCAGCTGCTACTGAAGGAGCTCAACCTGGGACCCCATAAGTACGAGTTCTCCTCCGTGGCCGTCTCCTTGTCCTTGGAAGGCAAAGCTAGCCACAGAGAGCTAACCTCCCGTCTACTGTCAGACTTGTCCGTTAAGCTACTGTCCCAAAGCGACATGGCCCGAGCCTTTGACAAGATGCTCAAAGAGCTCCCTGACCTCATACTGGACACACCCGAGGCTCCTCAGGTACATGTGACAATATTGTTCCATAAGTCCCTAATTTGAATTGAGTGTGGGAGTTGATATATCGCCTTTGACCCATGTACAATTACACTTGCACTAATTGTGCAATCTTGCAGGAAGCCTGATGGCCTAAAATGGTAATTTGTACTTCTGCAGAGAGTTAAAGTGGCAGGTGTTAACTTTTGAGACACCCTGGAGTGCTAATCATTTTTTTACACTGACACTGCAGCAAAAGATTGCTATAATAACTTAAAAAATGTCTTTATTCCACAGATTTACTATATCATAAAAAATGTCATTATTCCACAGATTTACTATATCATAAAAAATGTCATTATTCCACAGATTTACTGTGTTTGGAATGATTGAACCCATTTTTAATAACACAGGCATAAAATAAAAGAATCCGTTTACCTTTCCAGGACTGCATTTACACGTTATGACGACGTATTATTTTTATTCAAATATCCCATTGTCATTATTTGTTCGCTCTGGCCTCATATGTATGAATTGGTTTGTGCAGTAGAAAAATGAATGATGATTAGCTGCTTCACTGCATGTTTGTACTTCCTGTGTAATAAAAAACGTCTCAAATTTTTATTTTTTTTACCCCTCTTGCACATACCAGATGTTGGGCCAGTTTATAGCCAGAGCCATAGCGGATCACGTCCTTCCCATGTCGTTCCTGGACTGTTACAAAGGCAAAGTGGACTGTGAGCATGCCAGGTGAACATTATAGTAATTTGATGAATTAATTACTGTATATTCACATTTAGAATAATCTGTTAATAGGATAGCTTTATACGCGGATACAAGCGGCGGAAATGAGTTTCCTCCGTAGGGTGGCTGGACTCACCCTAAGAGATAGGGTGGGGAGCTCGGCCATCCCTGAGGAGCTCACAGTAGAGCCGGTGCTCCTTCACATCGAGGAGAGCCAGTTTAGGTGGCTCGGGCATCTAGTCCGGATCCCTCCAGGGCGCCTCCGTGGTGAGGTGTTTCGGGCATGTCTCACAGCTGGCCTGGGAACGCCTTGTCCTCCCGGTGGAGCTGGAAGAGGTCGCTGGAGACCAGGAAGTCTGGACTTCCCTACTGAGACTGCTGCCCCCGCGACCCGGACCCAGTTAAGCGGAAGAAAAGGGAATGAAGGATAGCTTTAAAGTCTTTCAAGTGGACTATACTGTAGATACATAAAGAATAGAGCTTTAGTGCATACTTTGATGTTAGGGTTCATTTTCGGTGCAGTAAAGCTACAAATACAAACCATAAAACTATTTAACCAATAAATACAATTTTTGAATAAATAGTAAATAAATAAATATGATTTGCTGCATAACCATTTACAAGGTGTCTTTTTAGGAAAGTAAAACAATGCAGGCAGGTACATTATAAGGTTTTGAACAGTGTGAGTGATTTTATTATTATTAATGTAAGTTCCTTATTGACTGAAGTGCACCTTCACAGTGCGAAGTTTTTTTTTTTTATCAGGACTATCGAAAATGTTTTCACCTGGAGTTGCATACTGAATGTGGGGGTGGGGATGAGTAGACACTATTTCATTGTAAAAGGGTTAAAAAACATGTTTCTTATATATTTAAAGACAAAGCTTTTTATTATTAGTTCTAGTGTTAATTATATTAATATTTCAGCTTTTTCTCATTACATATCCTATTGATGTATTTTACTTTTTAAAAAATGTATTTCTACAATGTGACATGGGTGTCTATTAAATAAAAAAACGTCTCTAGACTTGTCTTCTTAGCACTATCACTTTTGAAAGGCTGGCGTTCACGCTTGTGGAAATGTTGTGCACGCTTTCACTCCTTGCCTTTCACAGCGGCGCTAAAGTACACTCCCTCCACTCCTAAAGATTCCCTACCACCTGAGTAGCAGTGTACTGTTACGCCCTAATGATGAAAAATAGTTTTTCTAATTTCAAATTTAACAACAAAAAATGCTTACTTCTTTTTTTAGTAAACAGAAATACAGTAATGGTCAATTAACACCTATTTTCTTAACCGCCAGGTTTCCTGTAATTGCTGTGTCGACGATCGACAAACACAACTACCCTTCCATGTTTCTCTTGCTGAGTCAAAAAAAAAATTTGCATGCCAGCTGTGGCTGTGGGCAACCTCCTGCTGTAGCTGATATACTGTAGCTATAGAAGATATAGCTTCTTATGAACTCCACGAGATGGCAGCAGCTGCATTTGAAGTATCATGGGTTGTTAACACCCAGCAGCTTTATCTTCATCTGCATGTGCTGTAAAATGTTTGGTGGGCTACTCAGCTGTAAAAGTCATGGGTGCTTATCTTGAGGTACTGTTGTTTGCAATTAGCGCATCAGTGGTTTTAAGCGCCTTACCGCTATTTTAACATAGGTTCTGTTGTTGCTGTGTTGTTTCCACTTTCCCATGCACTCCAAGTCATGATTAGATGTTAAAGTAGTATAAATGTTTACACATAATGACTTTTCCAATTTCAAAAATGACTGCTACCAATTAACGTGCTATCGACTTTGCGGTGTAGAAGTTAATGCCAATAATTGGTTACTGTATGAGGAACACATGTCTTTTGCCATGCAGTTCTGTGTTACAGTTCACTTGTAGAATATAAAAAACATACATTTGCTCTTGCCACGTTTTCACACTAATCCCATTGGGTTATGGTCAGGGTGGCTTTGGACCGTGCTGCAGTGCTGCTGTCTATGAAGAGAGCAATGGTGCGTCTCGACAACGTGTGGGGAGTGGGAGGCGGCCTCAAACCTGTTAAACATCTCATCAAAGAGGTATGATCAGTCCAATAACACAAGTGTTATATACATATTGTTTAATTTCCACTCTCAACAATGGAGTTGAATATGGATTTGCTATAACCTAGGTTCTCAAAGTGGGTTACGCCAAATGCGATAGGGGGTGCGCGAAAAGAAATGAAAAACAATTAGCGCCAAACACTCACATTTCCGAGTGCACATGAACACTGCTCAATTGTGGCGGAATCCCATCACAAACACAAACTGCCCCCTCCTGAATTATACATTTGTGGGATTTGTCCATTTTCAACACGGGGGCGCACGTTGGCCTGACACACACATTCACACTCTCACACAGTCAGAGTTCATGCACACACACACACACACACACCTGCACACCATGGCTGTCTTTTCACTCCTTTCTCTGTAATCTTGATTTTCTGGAATATTTAATATCGCCATGGCTAACTTTGGGTGCTGCCCTATGAAGTAAATAAAAGGAGGAGGTGAACATGGTGATTTGAGAAAAGAGAGTGTTCTGACAGTTTGCATTCAGTCGTTGAGCATAGTGTAAACCTCTCTGGCGTCTTTGTGTCTAGGCTTTCTTCACCACATTTCTGCAGCTTTATGTACTGCTTTGATCCTGCAGCCTCACTCTCAACATCAGTCTACTTTTCAGTGTGTGTGTGTGTGTCTAGTACACTGCGTTCTTGGAAAATAAGATTTTTATCCATCCATTCTCCACACATGCACGGGGAGAACATGCAAACTCCACAAGAAATGCCAAACTGAGATTTGAGCCCAGGTTTTCCATAAATCCGGAATGTGTGGCAAACATGCTAACCACTTGGTCACTGTGCGGAACAAATCAGATTTCTCAAGCTTAATTTTAGAGTTGAGCAAATGCACTGCTCTCAGTCCAGTCAAAATGGTATTTACCTGCAAATAATAGGAGAAATGTGCTGCTGTGTGTGTCTTTCAAAGCACAATTCCAAAGGAAATTGCTACATATTTCCCTAGAAATATTACACAATTTCAAGGCACTTCCACAAATGTCAGCACTTAAAAAATATATATATTTTTTGTTTCAGATGAATCTTCTGCTGAAGGAATACCTGACCTCAGGAGAAGTGTCGGAGGCAGAGCGCTGCCTACGAGAATTGGAGGTCCCGCACTTCCACCATGAGCTGGTCTATGAGGTATCGAAAATAGGGCTGCAACTAATTATTATTTTCATAATCGATTCATCGGTCGATTATTTTTTTGATTAATCGATGAATCGATTTTTCCCTCTTTGCAGTAATCCCTTTAAGAATTCATGAATTAACTTCCCCCCAAAAAAAAAATCATAGCAAAGAGGACGAGGAAGAGGAAGTTCTCAGTCACCGAAATTGAAGTAGCGAAGTATAAACCATCAACATACAAACATCAACATCACAAACACGCTTCTGTAAATCATGTCATGTTATTTTTACACTGGGAGAAAGTGAGCAAAAAAAAAGAAAAACTATGTGTAGAAATACAAATGAACTTTCTTCTGTGCTGCTTTTTTGTGTTTTTATGTCATAAACAAGATGGAGCTGCCTCTGAGTGGCTCTAGATGAACGGTGAAAGTGACACATGCTTTCATGTTAAAAAAAAAAAAAAAAAAAAAAAAACAAGAAAACAAATGCTAGAATAATCGCCAGTCGCATTTTTGAAGAACTTCATCGAGAGGGTTTTAATACTTGCTAAATATAGTGACAAAGTCAGATAATAAACACCAAACCTCATTGGGGCATTCCAGATTTATTTGCAGCAAGTCGCCCCAAAAAAAGGAATGTATGTGAAGCACTGATTTACACCACTCATATACTGTAAAAAGGGAACCAAAGTATGAGAAGCAGTTGCATGCCGCTGCTAACTCCAAACACAGTGAGAAACATATACGTAATTAATATCTTGTTGACAGTGTCAATGAAAACTGACAGAATAAATTGAAACTTCTCTAGTACTGTATTGCATACCATTACAATATGCAAGTGTATTCAGGGGAGCTGCTTGCCATCTGGCAAGGCCCTTTGAAATTCTCCAGTAGTGGTGTTCTAGACAGGGGCCCCTATGAATTTCTGTCTAGAACCCCAGCAGACTAAGTGTATCTAAGCAAGTGTCTGGTATGTTCATCTAGTACAGTGCGGGGCAAAAAAATGGAAGAAATGTTCTTTGATTCAGTTTTCTGCCAAGGACATGGTGTGTTTTTGGCAGTCACATCATTTGCACAAGTACAAGTCTTTTCTGAGTCATCCGAATGTTGGATTGTTTCAATTATTTGGAACTTAACATTTAAAGGAGCATAATCTTATCTAATAAATAGAATAGTCAGTTTTATTGCAAATGTTGATCGGAAATCAGAGGACAATATCAATGGCAAGCTAATAGGAAGGTTTGAAGTGGAGGAGCGAGCTGACGCGCCGCAATGCAGCCGCGTAGTCCAGGCTTTATTAGAGTGTTAAAAATAGACATTTTTATATGCGTCTCAATTACTCTTGTTTATTTGATATTCGTGGGTGATCTTAGAATGTAACCCTATCGAATAGTAGGGATCTACTGTACTATTCAAAGGCCCAGCATGAGATTTGAAGTTTTCACACAGCAAAAAAAGACTACTAATACTGTAGTACTACTTAAACTATATTAGAAAACAATCTGTAAAAAACCCAAAATTTGACAAGTCAAGCAACTCAAGTGGCTAAGAAATATATGATATCCTTTTATTGCATTTTATTGTGTAAAACTTGATTTTAAAAATATATTAATTTTGTCTGAAAAGAGTTATACCAAAAATTGTTTTGGAAAAAGAGGGGTTGTCTTATAATCAGAGTGAGCTTATATTCAGACATATTTAGAAGCATAAAACAATTCTAAATGCATATAAATGACAAACGAAAGACAAAAAGAACATTTAAGGTTAATTTTACCTTTCATGGCAGACGTGATTCCTGATGTAACTGTTCCCAAGGACACAATGGGACAGCGAGACATCACACAGACACCATCTTACTGTTTTGTCATGAGTTATTTTTTAATTCAATAGTTTCTCGCTTACTTTATTAAAAATGCTTGCACAAAATTTTAGATTTTTGAGGCCAGAAACAGTTATGGTCATTACCACTCAGACGGGGGCCTCAGCCATCAGGGATGCCCCCTGTAATCCCTATAACCGTGGCCCCTGCACAACCTGAAGCTCCATTGTTCCAATGAATGATAAAGCACCTTAGATCATGATAGCGCCCCCTCCACTGTGCCATGTGGAAAACATCTCGTCATGTCCGTAATGTTGGAAACCATCAGGATAATCAAGGTTACATTTTTTTCTCATCAGAAAATAAACATTTTTTCCCCGCCTTTTTGAGGCTACAATTTTCTCTAACTGTCTCACTGCATACACCTGCAAAGTGAGAGGCCTTACACGCAGCTCAACAATACAGCCACGATCAAAGAGAAGAAGCTTTCTTGCTTTTGCCATCAATAGATCATGTCACTGTGAATACCTGAAATGATATTGATTTCACATTTTTGGCTTTTAAGGGCTGTGGTCTTAAATGTTTGATCAGCTGATGAACAGCCTATTTCACTTTAATGGTTGTTTGCAATAAATTACATACTTGCTACAAACACGTTCTGTCCCACTCACATTTCTTTTTGCTTTTTAGCTCTACTTAGATCTAACAGTTCAAAAAGTAAAAGATTACAATTTTTCAACTGGTCTTAAAGTTTGTTTCAGGTGTGTATTTTACAACTTTTATGTTACTGGTACCTTTGAGATCTGCAATCAACGTAGTTCTATACTATACAATGAAAATCGAGATATTCATTTTAATAGCCTGACCCTGCCCTTCTTAAATAACATTCTAATTAATGTAATCACTAATTATTTGAAACAAAGTCACTAGTCTAGTCAAGTCTTAAGTGCAGCACTTCAAATGTAACTCTTATTTCACATATTTGTGTTTTTAGGTTATAGTAATGGTGCTGGAGTCCAAAGGGAACACTGCAAGCCATATGATGATAAAGCTGCTGCAGTCCTTCTGGAAAACGGGCCTCATCACTGTGGACCAGATGAACAGGGTCAGTAAGTTCTTCTTTGTATAAACAAAGATTGTTGAACACATGTTACTGAATAAGACTCAAGACTTTATTTTTCTCGACAGGGCTTCCAACGGGTCTACGATGAACTCTCTGAAATAAACCTTGATGTTCCACACGCCCACTCTATCATGGAGATGTTTGTGGACCTCTGCTATGAGGAATCTGTTATCACCAAGCAGCTAAGAGATGCCTGTCCCTCCAGGTTTGTTACTCACTGCTCCTTACAATACCCAATGAAAATTTCAAAATTAGAGGTCAAATTCCAAAGCAATGTTACTTTTTGCATAAATTTATACGAAGTGTGTCTGAACTTTTACCATTGAGGTGCCGCATATACAGTGGTATGCTAAAGTTTGGCCACCCCTGATCATTTTCATCATTTTACGTTTATAATCATTAGTTGTTTGGATCAGCAATATCAGTTAAATATACCATACAGCAGACGAACACAGTGAATTTTGAGGAGTGAAATGAAGTTTTTATTATTTACAGAAAGTGCGCTACAATTATTTAAACAAAATCAGGCTTTTGCATAAATTTGGGCACCCTTGTTGTTTTACTGATTTGAATAACTTTATCAGTAATTTTTGGAGCACAAAATTTGTTTAGAACGCTCATTGACCTTTGACCTACATGCACAGGTCATGCCAGTCATGCACGGTATTTTTCGGACAATAAGCCGCTACCTTTTTCCTAAATTATTGAACCCTGCAGCTTATGAAACGATGCACTAAAATATTGATTTTTTTACGACGGCGTATTAGGGCCACAAAAAAAACCCCTGAAGATTAGAGATTAAAAACCGTACTATTAAAAAAAACAAGACAAGCTTTTAATTATAATGAGACAGCAAAACAGAGCAGTTGTGCACAAACAGGTTAGCTTGGGTTAGCAACATGATGACCCTCACGTATCCCGCCCCCTCCACATAGAGCTAGCTTTTCATAGCTGTCTCGGACAAGGAAGGAAACTTTCCTCTGGCTTCAGAAAAGCTTTTATTTATAATGGGAGAGCAAAATGGAGCAGTTGGTCACAACCAGTAGTATGAGCGAGCATCGTCTAACCGCTACACTCTTAATACGCCGCCCCTCCACATACGGCTCCATGGTTCATAGCGGTCTAGGGCAATGCCTATAAAATTACGTTACGACATTTATTCCTGTAAAGTTTGATTTATACTCTCGTAATATTATCAGTTTACTACTTATGCTTCATTTAACAGCATACACATTATACATACATACACATATATATACATACATACACATATATATACATACATACACATATATATACATATATACATACATACACATATATATACATACACACACACATATATATACATACATACACATATATACGTATGTATATATACGTATGTATATATACGTGTATATGTATACGTGTGTATGTATACGTGTATGTATATATACGTGTATGTATATATATGTGTGTGTGTGTATATATACAGTGAAGGGGAAAAACTATTTGAACCCCAGCTGATTTTGTAAGTTTGCCCACTAACAATGAAATGATCAGTCAATAATTTCAGTGGTAGGTTTATTTGAACACTGAGAGACAACAATGACAAAAAAATCCAGAAAAATGCGTTTCAAAAAAAGTTATAATTTCATTTGCATTTCCATGAAGTAAATAAGTATTTGATTCCTTTGAAAAACATGCTTCAGTACTTGGTGGCAAAACCTTTGTTGGCAATCACACAGGTCAGTTGTTTCTTGTAGTTGGCCACAAGGTTTGCACACATCTCAGGGTTTTTTTTGGCCCACTCCTCTTTGCAGATCTTCTCCAAGTCATCAATGTTTTGTGTGCTGAAGCTTGGCAACTCGAACCTTTAGCTCCCTCTACAGATTTTCTATGGGATTAAGGTCTGGAGACTGACTAGGCCACTCCATGACCTTAATATGCTTCTTCTTGAGCTAATCTTTTGTTGCCTTGGCTGCGTGTTTTGGATCATTGTCAAGCTGGAATACCCAACCACGACCCATTTTCAATGTCCTGACTGAGGGAAGGAGGTTCTCACCCAACACTGGACGGTACATGGCCCCATCCACCCTCCCTTTGATGCGGTGCAATTGTTCTTTCCCCTTGGCAGAAAAACACCCCCAAAGCATAATGTTTCCGTTTCCACCTCCATATTTGACGTTGGGGACAGAGTCATAGGCAGCATTCCTCCTCCTCCAAACACGGCAAGTTGAGTTGGTGCCAAAGAGCTCAATTTTGGTCTCATCTGACCACAACACTTTCACCCAGTCTTCTTCTGAATCAGTCAGATGTTCAGTGGCAAACTTCAAACGGGCCTGTAGATGGACTTTCTTGAGCAGGGGGACCTTGCGGGCACAGCAGGATTTCAGTCCTTCACGGCATAGTGGGTTACCAACTGTTTTTGTGGTGACTATGGTCCCAGCTGCCTTGAGATCATTGACAAGTTGCTCCCGAGTGGTTTTGGGCTGATCCCTCACTGTTATATATGTATCTATATGTGTGTATATATATATATATATATATATATATATATATAAGTTCAATATTATAGAAAACATTTTTCATATAAATGCAGTCTCACTTGTAAAGCAGTACTTACTATTTTTACTTACGTACTATATTTACATTGTTTTATGTGAGTAAAATGTATCAAAAATCCATGAAACAATTTAAGGCCCATGCCATGTTTTTCTAAAAACAAAATTTTAAAAGTTTTATTCCACAAATGCTCAAAAATGCAGAGTAATAGGAATCCTGTTTGATCATTGTATCATATTTTAAAAAGAAATGTGGTTTGATCTTTTAAACATAGGACATTATTAGTTCCTGCAAATTTCAACATGTTTTTCATATTTTGTTCCACCAGAGGGCGGAAGCGTTTTGTAAGTGAAGGCGACGGCGGCGTGATTAAAAACTAATCCACACGATGAAGTGGAAACTCAGGAGGAGGAGATGGTCCAGTATTCCTTTCCATCTTCTGGACAAGATGCTGGGATTTTAAAGTTTCCACATTCCTCCCTGAGCACATCATCCTCATCACACAGCTTTGGTGAAAGAAGACTGAAGCGAACCGGTTGAAACGGGTGTTGAGTTCCCTTCATTGTGTCCGTCACTCTTTTTTTTCTAAGAATGTTCATTGTATTTTTGGGTTGAGTCACCCCTCTTGTTTCTCTGCTTTTGTCCCTAGTTTCAGAAATATTTACGTCTCAGCATCAAATGAGAGGGAAAGTGGACGTATTGGTATGGTTTGTCCTCTTGCTTTGCTTTACCAACTTTTGCCTACCAGGCTGTAATAAATGGACAGAGAACTTAAAGAAAGCATAGTCAGTGTAATGCATCTCACCAAAAATCATAAAGTATCTTTTTTCTGCACCCAATTTGTTTTTTTTAAAAGTTTTTTAACTGAGTTTGTTTAGCAAAGCAAGATGTGTTTGGGTTTTTTTGAATCTTGCATTAAGGGACACATATTTTGTCAGACCGTTCTGAACATGACAATGCTTTGGGATTATGGTGTATGAGGGGAAAATGAACAGAGTTAATATGGTCATCAGTAAATTCTGGACAGGTAAATGCAAAGCTTGAGAGGAGAAGAAAGCTGAAAGTGTCTTTAGACACGCCTTCCGTTAATGTCTGTGTGTTCGGAGTATGCCTTTTCATACTGGAGATGGTTTTGCATTGCATCTTCACTGCTTTTGTCTGTAACAGTTTTACCTGGTGACCAAAATTTGAATGTGTGTTAAAAATGTTATTTCATTCATTAAAAAGGCTACACAATAATGTTTCATTCATGTGTTCATTCTTTCCACCCATGGTTGTAAAAAAGGAATTATTGGACAAGAACATGAATTTTCAGTGTGTCCTAATGACATAATGGCCTAAGGGGCAAAAATAAGCATATGTTGGCCAAAAGTTTTTTTTTTTTCATTTCATGCCTTTTATGATAAATGCTGTGTAGAATATACTGTATTTTCTGTGTATCTACATGGCACAAGTTCAGTGTCAGTAATGGTCAAAATTGTTTTGGTTATGGGATATTTTCTCAGTATATATTCATTACATAGTTTTTTTTGTCCTCAAGGCCTTAGGGTTAAAAAAATAGTCCAAATGTTCCAAGTATGAGATCAGTAATACTTTAAACACAACAAAATGTGGTTGTTGATTTGTAAACTTTACAAAATGGAGTTTGACCAAATTAAAAGAAGGTCGACAACATAAACCTTACTTAACTATATTTTGTCAGTCCCGAAAAGTATATGCCTAAAAGTAATTTTCATTGAAAGTTTTATCTTGTCATTTACAAAATTGTTTAGGTCATTTCAAAATACATGAGAATATTTACAGTCCCAGAATAAATGGGATAGTTTCCTCTGTGCTAGCACAAAAAGAACAGTGTGTCAATGTTCATTTTATTTGAGCAGGTTGATCTTTACAGGGTGGAATCTGTGAAGTAATCTTAATGTGACTTCTTTAACTTTATTCCAAAGTAAATATTTTCAAGGCAATAACCAAGTGGTCTTCCAACCTGTGCTCACTGCCCAGCACCGTGGAGTTCGATTGGCATTTGCCATAGACCACCAGAGTTGTCAACTACGTCACTGGCGCCCTGTGCTCTTCACCGATGAGAGCAAGTTCAACATGGGCACATGCCACAGACGTGAAAAGGTCTGGAGATGGCATGGAGAATGTTACGCTGCCTGCAACATCATTCGGCATGACCGATTTGGTGGTGAGTCAGTGATGGTCTGGGGAGGCATATCCCTGGAAGGACGCACAGACCTCTACAGGTTAGATAATGGCACCCTGACTGCTATTAGGTATCCTTGGACCCATTGTCAGAATCTACGCTGGTGCAGTGGGACCTGGGTTCCTCCTGGTCCACGACAATGCCTGACCTCATGTGGCTAGAGTATGCAGTCGGTTCCTGGAGGACGAAGGAAATGATATCATTGACTGGCCCCACGTTTACCTGACCTAAACCCAATAGAACACCTCTGGGACATTACGTTTAGGTCCATCCGGCGTCGCCAGATTGCTCCTCAGTGATGTCCTGGTCCAGGACTGGGAGGAGAACCCCCGGGACACCATCCTTCATCTCATTGAGAGCCCCCCGACGTGAGGCATGCGTACAAGCACGTGGGGGCCACACAAACTCTTGAGAATCATTTTGAGTTGCTACAATGACATTTTGGCAAAATATACAAGTCTTTTGCATCATTTTTTCACCCTCATTTTTGAGGTGTCTTTGATTTCCCCCCTCTACAGGGTGATCATTTTCATGTCTATGTGGCATCATTTTGTTACTAATACATTGCCTAGTTATTACCAGGGAAGATATTCAATTTCACCCCCGTTTAGATCTGATGTGTTTTCAAAGTGTTCCTCTAAATTTTTTGAGCAGTGTATATTATTGTCAATCCATCTTCCATTCATTCATTCATTTTCTATAACGCTTATCCTCATTAGGGTCGCGGGGATGCTTTCCCAGCAGACTTTGGGCGAGAGGCGGGGTACACCCTGGACTGGTCGCCAGTCAATTGCAGGGGACATATAGACAAACAAAGACCATTTAAACTCACATTCACACCTATGGACAATTTAGAGTCGCCAATTAACCTAACATGCATGTTTTTGGAATGTGGGAGGAAACCAGAGTACCCGGAGAAAACCCACGCACGCACAGGGAGAACATGCAAACTCCACACAGAGATTTGAACCCAGGTTTTCCAGATCTCCTGACTGTGTGGCCAATGTGCTAACCACTCAGCCACAGTGCAGCCCATCCATCTTCCAATATATAACAATTTATTCTCATATCTAATGTTTTTATTGTTCCAAATATGTTATCTATGTGGTGAGAAATTGTGTTTGTATGTTATTGACCATGACAATAAAAGTTGACTGTGGAAGTAAGAAAATTTTACTGGTTATATAATATTATAATTACAGCTTAGTATAAATTCTAGGCCTCTTACTGATTTGAAAACTTGGGCAGTAATGAAGTGCTATATTGAGTTGGGTTTCTTTAAATATAATTTTATCCATTTAATTTTAAATGAGGCATTTAGGGAGTCAAAATCTAAAACATTAAAGCCACCACAAGCAGGGTTTTTATCATTACATTCTTTATATAATGAATTTCTGTCTGTTGACTGTCAATGGTATGTTTGTTACTATCACCTTATAGTTCTACTAGGAACTTTTCATCCTAGTGAAAACATTGTCTGTACTACAACAATGTTTTGTTATAATTGTTTATATACCACTCAGCGCTATTATTATTTATTATGATTATCATTCATCAGGACTGCAATTAAAGTTATTTGCCATGATAAGGACATTGAATACTATTAAACACACTGTCACATGACCTTACTTATGCATTGAAACTTAGTAACTGCAGGAAGTGTACAAATATATTGAAATAGGGGAAAACCTACGGGGGTAGAATTAAATAAGCTTTGCTTCTTCCTACTCCTTTTGGACATGTGGAACTGTCCATTGTATTAGGTGATGTCTTCCAATGTCACTTACATGCATGTTCAAATAAAATATAAACCATTACCATGCTGCTAGCTAGACTGCTGAGGCCTCTCCGGCCCATTCTCCATACCGGAAAGTGGCAGTAACGCACCCTCTGTTGCGTGCCAACCGCCAATGAACTACGCAAAAAGAAAAGGAAGTGACGTCATTAAAGAGCGCCTGCAGTAGTACACGTCACAGAACGCGGCTGTGCTACTGTCATTAAACCAAGACAGCGTCGGACGATGACGACCTGAAGCTGGACCATTTGATAGTGAGTATTGAGAACTCCCACTCCATATAACGCCACTGAGCCAATTGATTAATTAAATCTTCATGTTTTGGTGACAGCCGAGTGTGGTTGATAGAAATGTTAGCTAGAGTTAGCCAGAGAACATTAACAGTATATTACACCTGTCAGGGACCGTGGTCACGACAGTGGACAGCTATTCAAAAGTTGTTTTCCCCTATATTAATGAGTCTCAATGTCATTGTTGCGCGTCAGCCACTACACTGCACGCTAGTGTGTCAGGCCATACACTGGGCCCCACTGATCAGCTTTTGAAAGTGCAAAAAAATCTAACAAATAAGATGGCCGACAGACGTGCAGATGCGCTTTGCAGGGGAGGAAAATCCGTCCAGTTCTTCTTTTCTAGGACTCCCTTGTAGGTTAAACAAATAATTGGACCATTAGGCATTAGTGATTTGAAGAAGTTGTGATTGATCAGGTGCCTACTAAATCAGGCACAGTGCATCACTAGCTATATTATGACTATGATATAAAGGATTGCTGCAACTTTGTTGTTTGGAAAGTAGTTCATCTGCAGTAACTTTTCAGCTGCAAATTAATGTAATTGTAATTATAGATCATATTATTATTAGATCATATTTATTATTATATATATTCACGTGAGAGTAATGATCCTTGTTTTGTAGTTTGTGGTCAGGTGCAGAGCATGCTAGCAAAGTCTACAGGATAGTCGAGCAAATACAACCTGACTGAAGTGAGGATGATGTCAGTGGCAGTGATGATGAATGGTTACCTAAAAAAGAATCGAATGGCAGCAGTAGTGACAGTGATGCTGAGCCCACCCGACGAAGCTCAAGAACCCAAAAAGACTGCGTTTGAGACCTGCCTCTTTCCCTGCCAGGTCTCCCTGTCCCTCTCTGCCACTATTAGGTAGAAGGGGGGTCTGTAATGTTGGACATTATTTTAATGAAGACGTTAAGTTGTGAATCTATGAGCACCTGTAAATCCTGCATGAAGTGTGAAGAGAAGTGGGATCCGGTGTATGTTTGCATATATCTTTATTTCACTTTAAAACCATGTATAATAATGGTGGACATGTGAATTAACAGTTGCATCTATCATTGTTTATATCACAGATGTAACTTACACAACATTAAAACCCTGTAATACCCTTTCTAAAACTTATGTGAAGAGAACTACAATGCTCTTTTTGACAGGCCTCGACAATATAGTGTTCTATTGTTTTAAAACATCGCAGCCTACCGTGGTGTAAAAAATGTAGTTTTGCCGTTGGCCGTTCGTCCGCATTTTGTCTGTGTCTGTGTGGGCGTGCGTGTGTGTGCGTGCGTGTGTGTATGGCCGAGGCCAAGTACTTGGGCAAAAAGTACCACAGTTACACAGAGAGGCACACACAAACATCAACATAATCTGCACACAGCAAAAAAGTCAATATATTGGTTTGGTGATTAATCTGTGATACGTCATAGCAGGGATTCAAGTAAGAGAGTATAAACCAGGTGTCCTCCACCGCTGAGAAAGGCTGGTCATCTAGTCCGAAAAATTCAATCATTTTTTGGGTTATTTGTATTCTGACTGTTATGCACATACGGGCGAGTGTTCAGTGCATTGAACACTGATGATGACAATAGAGAACAATCAATTTTCAGGACCTATACCGATTTTTAGTAGTTAAGGAGACCGATAACTGATATTTGGAGCCGATATTCATTAAAAATTGACGTAAAAAAGAGGTGTTAAGGGTGGGGGTACATGCTTACATACGCACAACTTCCATCCATCCATCCATTTTCCACCACATATCCGGGTCCGGGTCGCGGGGGCAGCAGCTTCAGTAGGGAAGTCCAGACTTCCCGGTCCCCAGCGACCTCTTCCAGCTCCATCGGGAGGACACCAAGGCGTTCCCAAGCCAGCTGTGAGACATAGTCCCTCCAGCGTGTCCTAGGTCTTCCCGGGGGCCTTCTGCCGACCGGGCATGCCCGAAACACCTCACCAGGGAGGCGCCCGGGAGGCATCCGGACTAGATGCCCGAGCCACCTCAACTGGCTCCTCTCGATGTGAAGGAGCAGCGGCTCTACTCTGAGCTCCTCCCGGATGGCCGAGCTCCTCACCCTATCTCTTAGGGTGAGTCCAGCCACCCTACGAAGGAAACTCATTTCCGCCGCTTGTATCCGCGATCTCATTCTTTCGGTCATGACCCATAACTCATGACCATAGGTGAGGGTGGGAACGTAGATCGATCGGTAAACAGAGAGCTTTGCCTTCCGGCTCAGCTCTCTCTTCACCACGACGGTCCGGTACAGCGACCGCATTACTGCAGATGCTGCACCGATCCGTCTGTCGATCTCACGCTCCAACCTTCCCTCACTCGTGAACAAGAACCCGAGATACTTGAACTCCTCCACCTGAGGCAAGACCTCACTCCCAACCCGGAGGGTACAGTCCACCCGTTTCCGACTGAGAACCATGGCCTCGGATTTGGAGGTGCTGAGTCTCATCCCAGAAGCTTCACACTCAGCTGCAAACCGCTCCAGTAAACGCTGAAGGTCACAGCCTGATGAGGCCATAAGGACCACATCGTCTGCAAATAGCAGAGACGAGATCCTAAGGTCACCAAGCTGGACTCCCTCAACACCTTGACTGCGCCTAGAAATTCTGTCCATGAAGATTATGAACAGAATCGGTGACAAAGGGCAGCCTTGGCGGAGGCCAACGTTCACCGGAAACAAGCTCGACTTACTGCTGGCAATGCGAACCAGGCTCCTGCTTCGATTGTACAAGGACCGAATGGCACGTAGAAGCGGACCATCAATCCCGTACTCCCGGAGCACCCCCCACAGGACACCACGAGGGACACGGTCGAATGCCTTTTCCAGGTCCACAAAGCACATGTAGACTGGTTGGGCAAACTCCCACATACCCTCGAGTACCCTTGCAAGGGTGTAGAGCTGGTCCAGTGTTCCGCGACCGGGACGAAAACCACATTGCAGCTCCTCTAACCGAGGTTCGACTAACGGTCGTACCCTTCTCTCCAGCACCCTGGAGTAGACTTTCCCAGGAAGGCTGAGGAGTGTGATCCCCCTATAGTTGGAACACACCCTCCGGTCACCCTTTTTAAAAATGGGGACCACCACCCCGGTCTGCCAGTCCAGAGGTACTGTTCCTGACTTCCATGCAATGTTGTAGAGGCGTGTCAACCTAGACAGTCCCCCAAAATCCAGAGCCTTGAGGAATTCAGGGCGAAACCCGTCTACCCCCGGAGCCTTGCCATTGGAGAGTGTTTTAACTACCCCACTTACCCCAGCCACGGTGATAGAACTGTCCATGCACGTATCCCCAGGTTCTGCTTCCTCTATGGAAGGTATGTTAGTGGGATTGACAAGAGCCTCAAAGTATTCCTTCCACCGACCAACTATATCCTCAGTCGAGGTCAGCAAGCCCCCGTCCGCACTGTAAACAGTGTGAACTGAGTGCTGCTTCCGTTTTCTGAGGTGTCAGACTGTTTGCCAGAACCTCTTCGAGGCTGACCGAAAGTCGTGGTCCATAGCCGCACCGAACTCCTCCCACACCCGGGTTTTTTCCTCGACCACTGTCGAAGCCGCATGCCGCAACCTGTCAGCTGCTTCAGGGGTCCCGCAAGCCATCCGTTCTTGATAGGACTCCTTCTTCAGCTTGATAGCAGCCCTAACCCCCGGTGTCAACCATCGGGTTCGGAGCTTGCCACTACGACTGGCACCGACCACCTTGCGGCTGCAACTACGACTGGCTGACTCAGCAATGGAGACACGGAATACGGCCCATTCGGACTCAATATCCCGGTCCTCCCTTGAGATGCAAGCTCTGCCGGAGATGAGAGTTGAAGACTTGACGAACGGGAGACTCTGGCAGACGTTCCCAGCACACCCTCAATACGCTTGTGGGTCTACCAGGTTTTTCCCGCATCCTTCCCTACCATCTAATCCAACTCATCGCCAGGTGGTGGTCAGTTGACAGCTCAACCTCTCTCTTCACCCGCGTGTCCAGAACATGCAGACGCAGGTCTGATGATACGACCACCAAGTCGATCATGGACCTAAGACCTAGGGTGTCCTGCTGCCAAGTGCACTTATGGACATCCTTATGTTCAAACATGGTGTTTGTGTGAATCACAGTTTGTCCATAACAAAGTCCAGCAACAACACACCACACGGGTTCAGATCAGTGAGGCCGCTCCTCCCAACCATGCCCCGTCATTACATCGCATTACACCGGACCCTTATACTTGCCCCTGGAGGTGGTGGGTCTGCAGGAGGAGTTCCCGTTTTCCTGATTTGTGCTAGGCCCGACCTGGGCCCACGGGTGAAGGCCTCGCCACCAGGCGCTCCCCTGCGATCCCCTCCCCCAGGCCTGGCTCCAGGGTGAGGCTCCGGTGTCCCACGTCCGGGCGAGGTGCGGTCTCACTCCTCTTGATATTCTTCATTAGGGTATTCTGAATCACTCTTAGTCTGGCCCGTCACCTAGAACCTGTTTGCCTTGCAGACCCTACCAGGGGCATAAAGCCCCCAACAACATAGCTCCTAGGATCACTCGGGCACTCAAACCCCTCCACCACGATAAGGTGGTGATTCACGGAGGAACATACCAGAGCATCTAATCTCTTAATTAAAAAAAAAACCAAACAGGAATTTATACAGAAAATGAAAGAATGTATCTCTTTGCAAAAATAGTCAAAAACAGGAACAATAGAGTGGTTTTTGATGACAGTTCAGTGCAAGCATGAACAGTATTGAGCAAACAACGCTGATAAAGGTATATGAACTGATTGACTGTTTTTTATTTTACACAAATCAGTTCATTTTAAATTAGCCTGGAGTAGGCCTGCACGTGTAGCCGCACTTTTGTTTGTTGAATTTTGTGGTTCTAACATTACAAAAGATGAACATTTTTACAAGTTTACTGTAATGTTTTGCAGCTCCCAAATATTTTTTTCTACTGGAAGAGATGGCAAAACACTTCATTGCACACTGAACGCATGCTGCTGCATTCAAAACCTATATTTTGACCGAACACAGACATCAACAGAACACAACATTACAATTACAATGTTAACTACTCTTGAGAAATTAAGTTTTTTGCTTTTGAAATAATGTACGGACATTATTATGCCATATACAGACCTGATCAAAATCTTAAGAACAGTTGAAAAATTGCTAGAATTGACCTTTTGCACATTTGGATCTTAATGAGGTTTTAAGTAGAGCTACAATATGCAAAATCAAGAAAGCGGGGTGTGACAAAAAGCACTTTGAAAAAGTAATTTATTGAAAACAACAATTCAACTAAAACTGGCTGTTTATCAGTTGATCAAAAGTTTAAGACCATCGCTCGAAAAATGATAAAAAAAACTCTTCAAACCAGAACTAGAAATTTTCTCAGTAGGATTTAGTAACGGGTACGAACACGCATATAAATCACATTGGAATACCTCATACAACAGGATTCACAGTTCCACGTGTCCAAAAGGAGTAGGAAGATGAAAATCTTATTTAATCCTATTATAGTCTTTCACATCAATAGCAATACAGTTGTTCACTTCCTGTACTACCAATGTACTATTTGCAAGTTAAATTTCGTAGTACACACGATGATGAGATTAATGTACAATATATTATCTCAACAAAGTATTTTGTTGGGTCTGATGGAGTACTTGATGGTGCTTTTGTAGATGAATTTGACCATTCCAGACTGTAACTATTTACTGGAAAAGGAGAGAAATAATAATTAATTTACTAATATACTACTAAGCCTAAATTACATACACTGCCTGGCCAAAAAAAAAAAAAGTTGCCAAAATAAAAGGTCATACACTCTTGTTTTGTTGGACCGCCTTTAGCTTTGATTACGGCACGCATTCACTGTGGCATTGTTTCGATAAGATTCTGCAATGTCACAAGATTTATTTCCATTCAGTGTTGCGTTCCTTTTTCACCAAGATGTTGCATTGAAGATGGTAGAGTCTGACCGCTGCGAAAAGCCTACTCCAGCACATCCCAAAGATTCTCAATGGGGTTAAGGTCTGGACTGCATGTGTGAAAATGATGTCTCATGCTGCCTGAACTACTTTTTCACAATTGGAGCCCGATGAATCCTGGCATTGTCATCTCGGAATATGCCCGTACCATCAGGGAAGAAAATAATCCAGTGATGGAATAACCTGCTCATTCAGTATGTTCAGATAGTCGGCTGACCCCATTCTTTGAGCACATAGTGTTTTTGAACCTAGACCTGACCACCTGCAGCAACCTCGTAGCCATTTGCTTATTTAAATCCAGGTGGCTACTATGTGTACCCCGCCTCTCGCCCAAAGTTAGCTGGGATAGGCTCCAGCATACCCGCGACCCTAATGAGGACAAGCGGTATAGAAAATGAATGAATGAATGAATGAATGAATGAATGGCCAGGCAGTGTATTACATCATGTTGATGGCTGTGCATTCAACAATTCTTTTTTTTTTTTTGTGTGTCTTGTCCAGCATCATAACAGCTGAATGGGAGTCAAGCTGCCTTTAAATGCTGAGCAAAATTTCTTTGGCATGGGAGATTTCATAATCCAAATGAGTCTCCCTTGACATTTGACTGCGTTTATTATGAATTTTGTTGCGCCAAATTTCGATGCTGGACCTGACCTGAAAAGGGGACGGGTGGGGG
>QODF01000011.1:3691077-3803800 GCA_024372805.1 Oostethus manadensis
CAGCTCCATCGGGAGGACACCAAGGCGTTCCCAGGCCAGCTGTGAGACATAGTCCCTCCAGCGTGTTCTAGGTCTTCCCGGGGGCCTTCTCCCGACTGGGCATGCCCGAAACACCTCACCAGGGAGGCGCCCGGGAGGCATCCGGACTAAATGCCTGAGCCACCTCAACTGGCTCCTCTCGATGTGAAGGAGCAGCGGCTCTACTCTGAGCTCCTCCCAGATGGCCGAGCTCCTCACCCTATCTCTTAGGGTGAGTCCAGCCACTCTACGAGGGGGGGGAAGTTCCCGTGTGGCTTCTTTGGGCTAGGCCCGGCCAGGTCCCACGGGTAAAGGCCTGGCCACCAGGCGCTCGCCTGCGAGCCCATCCCCCAGGCCTGGCTCCAGGGTGAGGCCTACCAGGGAACCTACCAGGGGCATAAAGCCCCCAACAACATAGCTCCTAGGATCACTCGGGCACTCAAACCCCTCCACCGCGGTATGGTGGTGATTCACGGAGGGGGTATGACAACAGTTTTTTTATAACTGCTTCACATCTGTGTGGCATTGAGTCAACCAACTTGTGGCACCTTTCAGCTGTTTCTCCACTCCATGATGGTTCTCCATTTGATTAAGGTCCCTGTATTGGGCTGGCCATTCCATAACATTAACAAGATTTTGCTGGTTTACTAGTGTATTTGGGGTTATTGTTTTGTTGAAACATGATGCTTGCACCACCATGCTTCTCTGTCTTCACCGTGTACTGCGGTTTGAATTCAGAGTTTGGGGTTCAATTTTACTCTCATCCGTCCACAAAATGGTTTGGTTTGGTTTAATTTGTTTCGAACATGCACATGTAACAAAGAATTATTCATGTTACATTCCTCTGTTCTACCTGTCCGAAAAGAAATAGGAAGAAGCAGAGCTATTTAATCCTACCCACTTCTACACTACTGTATGCAGATCTTCAAAGAAGTTACATACAGTCAAAAGTAAAGCCTTGGAAAGGAACCACAATAGAATAATCAGTAGATAAGGTGTACACCGTAGGCATGAATGGATGGAAATGGAGTCCTTCAATATTTAAAAACAATCTTTGCACTAAATTAGTTAATTTGGATCTGAATCTTAAGTGTGGTATGCATTGACTAAAACAATAATGTGTTTGATCTATAATTTATTGTAGGATGCAACTGTTATATATACCCAGGTGGCTGTTTAGTATCCATAGAATCAGAGTTCATGGAGATCTAATGAATTGTTTCCTCCTTTTTCAGTTACAACTACCTTCAGACTGTCTCTCCTGGCTTGGAGAAGCTGACTACCATTGTGACCCACAGTCTGACTCGCAGGTTTGTCTACAACCCACCATCTGGCGAAAAGAGGCCATACATTGCTGTGGACACCTACAAGCCCCCTCATCCTCAACAAAAACCTCCCGATGCGAGGAAAGAGAGCGACTTTGTAGTTCATCAGGTCACCGTCGAAACACCATTTCAAATCGAAGTTCTCTTTGAGTCTGGAAGTTTCCACAGCCGGCATGACCAGCTTGTGGGTCCCATCATGACTGAAGAGCTGAAGAAGAGGAAAGTTGAGTTTGACGCAAAGTTTGAGAAGACATTTGGGCTTGAGACCAAAGGCTATAGTCAATCATACATCAAGTTAGGCAAGGCGGCACTCAGCAACATGTTGGGTGGAATGGGCTACTTTTATGGCCAGTCAGTGGTACAGTCAATCTACAATGAATACCCGCTCCTGTACCCCCAAGGTGCGTTATTTACTGCAGTACCGTCACGCTCTTTCTTCCCTAGAGGTTTTCTTTGGGATGAGGGTTTTCACCAACTGCTGCTGAGTAAGTGGGATCCGCAGTTGACAAGAGAGGTTGTTTCCCACTGGATAGACTTGATGAATATGGAGGGCTGGATCCCCCGTGAGCAGATCCTTGGAGACGAGGCTCAAAGTAAGGTCCCTGCTGAGTTTGTAATTCAGCGGAATGAGAACGCCAATCCGCCCACACTCTTTTTAGCTCTTCAGAAACTAATTGAACAGTTCCTATTAAATTCAGCCAGCATGGAGTCTCACCCAACCTTGCCTTTTCTCAGACGATTGTACCCCAGACTGAAAACCTGGTTTGAGTGGTACAACACCACTCAGCGGGGGCCTCTTCCTAACTCGTACCGCTGGCGTGGACGTGACAAAGACACCAATGTCTTCCTCAATCCTAAGACTTTGACATCGGGTCTTGACGATTACCCACGGGCCTCACACCCATCAGTAGATGAGCGCCATGTGGACTTGCACTGCTGGATGGCTTTGTCCTCCGGCATCATGGCTCAAATTGCCAAGGTTTTAGACGAACCTCACCAGGACTATGAAGTCACCCACAAAGTGCTCTCAGACAACAAACTGCTGAATGAGCTCCACTGGTCTGAACAACTTCGTGCTTTCTGTGATTACGGCAACCACACTCCAGCAGTGACCTTGCAGCAGGAGATGTACGGTCAGCCTGGGCAACGACTCGTGCGCCATGTCCGCAAGGCTCCCAAACTACAATATGTCAACGCTTTGGGTTATGTTGGTTTGTTCCCATTCTTACTGCATGTTCTCGAACCAGACTCACCCAAAATAGAACACATTCTTAAGGACATGAAAGATCCCAATAAGCTGTGGACACCTTATGGCCTGCGTTCTCTCTCAAAGACCGATCCCATGTATATGAAACGCAACACAGAACATGATGCCCCCTACTGGAGGGGACCGATATGGATTAATATAAACTACCTGGCAGTGAGTGCTCTCCACCACTACAGCAAGACACAGGGGCCATATCAAGAGTGGGCAGCCACTCTTTATGAGGAACTCAGGACAAGGATTATCAGTAATGTGTATCGACAGTATGAAAAAACAGGGTATATCTGGGAACAGTACAATGACACCACTGGCAGGGGTCAAGGAAGCCACCCCTTCACTGGCTGGTCAGCCCTAACATTGTTAATGATGGCTGAAGAGTACTAATGATTTTGTCAAGTTTCGGCTCTTTCTTATGGGGAACTGAAGAAAGCATAGACAATCTATGTACAATTCATAAATTTACTAATTCACCAATACAAACCAGAACATAATTTGTACAATGTCTAGCTGTTCTGACTCACTGGAGCCATTCATATACCGAAAACTGATTTTAGCAAACACTAAAAGGGTCACTGACATGGTTTATCAATATTTTTAATATATGTTCCTTATTGTTTATAATTATGTTCTACATTGTTTTTTGAAAGCGAACGGTAAATTTGCAAAAATTTCATTTACAGTACATGGCGATAGCCATGACAAACTGGAGTCTCAGAAAAAGGTACACGTGGTAAGTAAACAAGACAGGTGTACGAGGCAGGATTTTTAGTGATTATAGCGGAGACTCGGGCGAGAGAACTTGCAGAACAGAGAATTAAGCCATATTTACTTGAACCACCGACGATGAAATTAGCGTGTCTGATGCGGAGGGGTCCGATGACAAAGACATGATTGAAGATGAAGATTGGTCGGCTTTAAAACACAGAAGGGTAAGTGTAAATAACCTTGGATTTGCTTATCCTGGAAGTAGTGTTTTGAAATTGGCTTCTTAATGAGCATAAAGGGACTTAAGAGCCTCTTTTAAAATTGTGTATTTCGTCGCTGCTCCCCCCACCCCCCATCTTGATAGTGCTGTGAAAATATGAGGATAGGCATAAGAGATGGATATATAATGCTTTGAATATCTGTCGCTTTTGGTGGCATATTGTTTAGTATCCAGAAACAGTATATATGACATGACTTACTCTGTTATGTGGTAACGTAGATGTTGTCGTTCTTGTCCTTTTTTTCTTTATGTAGTATAGCATCCAGGCATCCAAACTGTGTTACACAGTACTTTCAAGCCAGTTGTATAGGTGTTCCTTCATTGTGGTCTTCAGTGAAATGAACATTGCAAAGAACAGAACGCGAGGGTGGTGTCTAGCTGTCTCTTGTACGGGCTTCGGCCATTTTGGCTTTAGCTCAGAGGGTACTTTGCTGACGTTACTTCGGAAACACCCTTTTTCTGAGACTGGAGTTTTTAATGGCGCTCTCCATGTACACCTCCATCCATACCGCTTATCCTCATTAGGGTTGCAGGTATGCTGGAGCCTATCCCAGCTGACTTTGGGCGAGAGGCGAGAGAGTCACATTCACCGCACTCAATTAACCTAACATGCATGTTTTTGGAATGTGGGGGGAAACCGGAGTACCTGGAGAAAACCCACGCACGCACGGGCAGAACATGCAAACTCCACACAGAGATGCCCAACGGAGATTCGAACCCTGAACCTCCTGACTGTGAGGCCAACATGCGACCCTCCCCATGTACCAAAAATGTAATTTTTATGAATTAGCTTTAAAAAGCTTAAAAAAAACAAACATAGAAAATAAGCTTAAACAATATAGAACATATTTAGGAAAGTTCATTAATCATGTCACTGACCCTTTAATACATATGCATTTCATTGCTCTGTACTTTGCTACTGAAAAACAAAACAAGTGCTCATTGGTAAAAATACGGTGCATGGGATTGGTTTTATTCTTTTAGTAAACCTAAATTGTGGTGACATGCGATTGACTGGCGACCAGTCCAGGGTGTACCCCGCTTCCCGCCCAAAGTCACCTGGGATAGGCTCCAGCATACCTACGACCCTAATGAGGATAAGCGGTATAGAAAATGAATGAATGAATGAAATTGTGGTGCATACATGAACTTCCAATTGATTTTTTTTAATGAGGTCGTCACAACTGCTTCTTTTGATTTTTTTCTTTATTTACTAACTGCTTTTGAGAGCAGTACTGTTTTGTACGTGCAGTCTGTTTTTTTACTGGCAGGGATCAGTGTTTACTTTGGCATTGAACATGTTAATGTCAATATTCTTTAAAAATAATAAATAATTTGAATAAATCTCATGCTTTAAAATAAATCCTATATGCTTTCATATTTGAATGTTACACCCCTAAACTATGCACTAAAGCAGAATGTTTCAAATATTTTTCTTGGAGGAGAAAGACCAATACCCATAGCTGTAGAGTCTATTGAATTAAGCTAAATTCTTTTCAGAATCAACTTACCACACTAAGACAAAATAGTATGTTTTACTAAGTCTCTATTCAATTAATGTACATTAACAGATCCATGAGTTTTGAAATTGCTATACAGTAATATCTTGTTTACTACAGTTAATTACAGGTTTATTACAGTTTATTGCAGGTCTGTGAAAAGTGAATTTCCATAAAGTGTACTTATTTATAAACTGAATAATTCTGGAATTAGAACAGAAAACCTGTTGATGACCGTCTAAATATGAAAACATAACATAGTCATACGTTGGCATCGAAATGTTGTTGTTCTTTCTTGACAGTGTACTTCCTGGTGTGGCTATTGTCTCATCAATGTAGTGATGGATGTAAATGACTCAGCCTTTTTATTTGAAAAGGGCACTATGTCTTACAAGCAGGTGCTCAAAACACAGCATGAACAGTTAAACAACAGTTCTCTTCGTCTATGGACTTATTTCCTAAAAGTTACCTCTAACCCAGCATGCAGAACGTCTTTGTCCTCAAACATCCATCAAATCTTAGAACTAAACACATCCATTTACAAATAACATATCTTATATGCATTGTTTGTATTTTTATTCATTTTCATTTTTTTATTAATTTTCAAGCATTTATATGCTTGAAAATGCATTATTTATTTTGACAATTAATTTAATTTGGATTAAAAAACAATGTTTATTTTTTGTTTTTTTATTCACCCTTTATTTAATAGTGCCTCACATGTTAAGCTCAGATACTGTAGATGCTAACACTTTTCTCTGTCAAAACCAGCATTATCTTCAGCACACTGTGACCTCAAGTACAGCAACTTGAGCTTCTCTTTTGTCAGTTGGTGCATTTGAAGACCTGAAAATGACGTCAGTGTGGCGCAAGTTTTTTTCCCCCTTTTTTTCTTCATGGAGCTATGCTCAATTAGATGAAATCAAAAGACACAAAGGCTACACAGATGGCAAATTCTTTTCACTCAGACATCCTGGCACATACACTGGGATATCTTGTGTCAATGTTCTTATTAATACTTTGACATCCGTTATAAAAGGTAGGTAGTCAGAGTGGTGATCTAGGCCATCTGTGTGCAGGACTCCAACCTCAAAACTTTGATGAATCCTTTTAATAGGCTGAATGCGCAGTTACAAAGTTGGAGGCCTCATGTGGTGCATAGAGTTTGGATACCTATAAATAGTGCTGTTATGTTGCTCAAAGCACATCCACTGAGAAAGCAAAGATTTGCCGTTGAGCAGAAGGTGACCAAAGACAATTGTGTGTGAGTGTAACAAAATATATACCAGGCAACCTCTAATGAACAACATCTTTTGATGTCAAGGTACCATAAAATTATCCATGACACCACAAGAGACTTAAGAATATCTCAATAGACTTCAGTGACCACTTAAAGGCTTGACTCCATAAATGTGTGTAAACGTAATTAACTTTTTCTAAGGCTTGTTTTGAATAATATTTGTGACTGAGGAACGTGGGAAATTGCTGCCCTGACTGCGTGGTACAATATTGCGAAAGCCATGAGAAATCAACATACAGTAGTGTTCAAAATAATAGCAGTCCAATATGACTAACCAGATTAATCAGTTATTAGTATATTTTTATTGCTACATGGCAAATAAGTCACCAGTAGGTGCAGTAGATTCTCAGAAAACAAACAAGACTCAGCATTCATTATACGCTCTTAAGGCTGTGCATTTGGACAACTAGTTGAAACGGGTGTATACAAAAAACTAACGTCTGCCGTTGACTTAACAAACTCAACACTATTTTGTACAAACCTTTTTTGCAATCCTGTCAATCACTAAACTGATATTTTGTTGTATGACCACAGTTTTTATAACTGTCTCACATCTGTGTGGAATGGAGTCAACCAACTTGTGACACCTTTCAGCTTTTATTCCACTCAAAGATTCTTTAACTACATTCTAAAATTCATTAATATTTCTTGGTTTTGCTTCAAAAACAGCATTTTCGATGTCACCCCACAATTTCTCCATTGGATTAAAGTCCAGGGATTGGGCTGGACACTCACTCCAAGGGCATCTCCTCTTTAGCATAAGGCAACATGACCTCTTGAAGTATTTTGACATGTGCAAACTGATCCATGATCCCTGCTATGCAATAAATAGGCACAACACCATCGTAGGAGAAACATATCATGATGCTTTCACCACCACGCTTTAATGTCTTCACTGTGTACTGTTGCTTGAATTCAGAGTTTGGGGGTCGTCTCAAAAACTGTTTGCGGCCCTTAGCCTAAAAAAAAACAATTTTAATTTCATCAGTCCACAAAATGTTCCTTCATTTCTCTTTAGGCCAGTTGATGTGTTATTTGGCTCTTCTGTGCATGCTTTTTAAAAATATAAAACAGAGGGACTCGGCATTCTTGTAAATTAGTTTCACACAGACGTTTTATAGCTATCACAGTACTTACAGGTAACTCCAGACTGTTTTTGATCATTCTGGAGCTGATCATTGGCTGAGCCTTTGCCATTCTGGTTATTCTTTGATCCACTTTTATAGTTGTCTTTCGTTTTCTGCCATGTGTCTTTGGTTTGCTTTCCATTTTGAGGCATCGGAGATCATTTTAGCTGAACAGCCAAAACTTCTTTGAAACTCTTCATAAGTTTTCCTCTCTCCACCCAACTACAGTGAGGGGAAAAACTATTTGAACCCCAGCTGATTTTGTAAGTTTGCCCACTAACAAAGAAATGATCATCTATAATTTCAATGGTAGGTTTTTTTGGACACTGAGAGACAACAATGACAAAAAAAATCCAGAAAAATGCGTTTCAAAAAGAGTTATAAAATAATTTGCATTTCCATGAAGGAAATGCGTGTTTGATCCCCTATCCGTCAGCGAGATCTCTAGCTCCCAGGTGGATCTTATACAGGTAACGATCTGACATTGGCAGCCCTCTCAGCTCGTTACCTGTATAAAAGAGACCTGTCCACAGAATCAATCAATCCAGATGCCAAACTCTGCACCATGGCCTAGACCAAAGAGCTTTCCAAGGAGGTCAGGGGCAAGATTGTGGACCTACACAAGGCTGGAATGGGCTACAAAACCAACACCAAGCAGCTGGGTGAGAAGGTGACAACAGTTGATGAAATATTCGCAAATGGAAGAAACATAAATTAACTGCCAATCTCCCTCAGTCTGGAGCTCCATGCAAGATCTCACCTCGTGGAGTTTCAATGATAATGAGAACGGTGAGGAAGCCCATAACCACTCGGGAGGAACTTGTCAATGATCTCAAGGCAGCTGGGACGATAGTCACCACAAAAACAGTTGGTAACACACTACGCCGTGAAGGACTGAAATCCTGCTGTGCCCGCAAGGTCCCCCTGCTCAAGAAAGTCCATCTACAGGACCGTTTGAAGTTTGCCACTGAACATCTGACTGATTCAGAGGAAAACTGGATGAAAGAATTGTGGTCAGATGAGACCAAAATTGAGCTCTTTGGCATCAACTCAACTCGCTGTGTTTGGAGGAGGAGGAATGCTGCCTATGACTCCAAAAACACCGTCCCCACCGTCAAATATGGAGGTGGAAACATTATGCTTTGGGGGTGTTTTTCTGCCAAGGGGACAGGACAATTGCACCGCATCAGAAAATCTGTGGAGGGAGCAGAAGGTTTGAGTTGCCAAACATCAGCCACAAAACATTAATGACTTGGAGAGGATCTGCAAAGAGGAGTGGGCCAAAATCCCCCCCTGAGATGTGTGCAAACCTTGTGGCCAACTACAAGAAACCCGTGAGACCTCTGTGATTGCCAACAAAGGTTTTGCCACCAAGTACTGAAGCGCGTTTTTCAAAGGAATCAAATACTTATTTACTTTATGGAAATGCAAATTAATTTATAACTCTTTTTGAAACGCATTTTTCTGGATTTTTGTCGTCATTGTTGTCTCTCAGTGTCCAAATAAACCTACCATTGAAATTATAGACTGATCATTTCTTTGTTAGTGGGCAAACTTACAAAATCAGCTGGGGTTCAAATAGTTTTTTCATCTCACTGTATTTTATCAAAGTACTCTGTTCTTCTGAACGATGTCTTGAATGACCCATTTTCCTCAGGCTTTCAAAGAGAAATGTTCAACAAATGCTGGTTTTATTCTTGCATAGGGACAACTGATTCACACCTTTTTTTTTCACAAAATTGATCACTGATTGAATGCCACACTGCTTTTTTTCCCACACCCCTGTAAAGTGTGCATATCATTAATGTTGGGTCTTGTTTGTTTTCTAAGAATCTACTGCATCTACCGGGAACTTGTTTGCCATGTAGCAATAAAAATATACTAATAACAGTACTTAATTTGGTTAGTCACATTGGAATGCTATTATTTTGAACGCTACTGGACATAGTAATTGAGAGACATGTACCAAGAAATGAGCTCCATATTTTCATGTTGCAAGCCACAATTTCCATCAGGATGTCTCATCAAGGTTGAGGGTAAGTTTCCCACTTATTGTTTTAATGTTTTGCTATTAACTACATTTTTTTTATTAAGTATATTTAAACAATACTTAAAATATTGCCTGTACCATTATTAAGAGATGCCACATGGATGCAGCTCAGACCAGCAAACTGCGTTGTCGATGTGCAATGATTGCCTATAGATTTGATTGTGGTCGACATCATCAAACCTTTTGACCTGCGATGGCAAGGCGTTAAAACATGGGATTTGGACAGTGTTGATCCATATCCTGTCTTTTGCAGTAGCTCACAGAGGAAATGGATTTCCTTCATGTGTGTATTTCTTTGAGTGCAGACAATGTGTGTGACTAAAGCACTCATATGTGCATTCCATCCAGCCATCCTCCGCACCCAAAACCCTTTTTCCAGTGCTGCGATGAGATAATAGCTTAACTGCATCAGAGGTATATATACACACAGTATACAGTATAAATATACTGTATATAAATAATACCCCAATTACACATTGCGGATACATGCAGCAGCAACACCACAATTTTTCCAATTATTTACTGAATTTAAGTGTAATGAATAGTTTTAAATGGTACAATGGTAAGTGGTAAAGTGCCAGATGTTAAAAAAAGACAAGATTACCCAAAACTGAAAAATATTGTATATTTCAGAATAATAAAAAAGGCCTGTTTCAAGGACTGCAAAATGGGTCAACAATTTAAAGCCATTCTGCAGAACGTGGGTAAAGCTTTGGCTGTTTGTCCAACTAATTACTACAGATGTTCCGAGTTCTGGAGTACTACCTCTGTGTGCATAAAACAGCATTTGGAACACACTGTGGTACTATACCCTTGTTAATAGCAATTGAACAACATTGTCCTAGAGAAGGGCCGCACGGTGGCTGACTGGGTAGCACGTTGGCCTCACAGTCAGGAGGTTCAGGGTTTGAATCTCCGTTGGGCATCTCTGTGTGGAGTTTGCATGTTCTCCCCGTGCGTGTGTGGGTTTTCTCCGCGTACTCCGGTTTCCTCCCTCATTCCAAAAACATGCATGTTAGGTTAATTGGCGACCCTAAATTGTCCATCAGTATGAATGTGAGTGTGAATGTTTGTTTGTCTATATGTTCCCTGCGATTGACTGGCAACCAGTCCAGGGTGTACCCCGCCTCTCGCCCAAAGTCTGCTGGGATAGGCTCCAGCATTCCCGTGACCCTAATGAGGATAAGCGGTATAGAAAATGAATGAATGTCCTGGAGAAAGTAATTTGTTGCTACAAAAATCGCAAGAAAAAGGGGAATAAACAATGGAAGAGAGACAGATATATATATATATATGTATGTGTATTTATATATTACTCATGTATGTATATGTTACACGCATATTATATTACTCATATATACATACATATATGTATATTTTTTAATGTATTCAATTTAACAATTTTATGGAATTAAAAAACCCTAAGTTTCATTTATTTAACAATTAGTTGTAGTAGAAGTAACTTAATTTTTTTATGTGGCAATTGTAATAATGGCCACATTGCCTGAGCAATTTTTTTTAATAAGAAATTATCAATACATTTTAAAGCTATTTCGAATTGTTTTATTAGTCATATAATAATAATATTTCCATTTAAAACAAGCAAATCAAAACATGTGAATCAAGTAGAAGGAAATAGATGCGCTGTGGCGACCCCTGAAGGGATAAGCTGAAAGAAAAAGAAGAATTGAAGCGCTGACTATAATTTTTGAATGTAATGACTGGGAACATAGCTAGAGGGAGCTAATTAATAAGGCATTTAGTAGAGGAGGGGAGGCTTCCTGAATACTACCTACTGTGGCTATCACTTTACTCAGGAGAGCTACTTATTATTAAAGCAGTGTAAGTGGATGATTATTCTAATGATCAATTTACATTGAATATTTGGTGACAGGCTGTTATTTCAAGGGGACTTTGGTTTTAGAACGTGATGACTCTCACAGACTTTATGCCTACATTATTCACAATGTATATACACTGTATTTTATCTTCTGTATCTTAAGCTGAAGCTACACAGTGTTATGCATGGAAAAAAACCATCACTTATAGGCAACATTTAAAATGTTCTTTTATACTGTAAGCCCACGGCCATGAGCTCCTTCTCCATGTTAAGGAAGTGTGGCTTTGGACAACTTAAGGGTGCATGTTCTCCTTGACATCTAAATGAACAACCCTTCTTTCTTTTATTGGCTTCATTGGCTATCACCATCCACACTGTGAATTTCTATTGCTTTGCTTTCTATGAAATCCCTGTGATTGTCCCACTGAGGCCTGCTGTTGAGCACCAAACTTGCCTCAGCCAACATAGGTCTATGTATGTTATGTAAGGCCCACTATAAATAAGTTCACCCGGGATCTTTTGTCTCTACCTGATTTGCTCTTGGCCCAACAGTTTTTATTTCTGGAGAGAGCTGTGGAAGCTTGTGCGATGCAGAGCTGCCCGTTTCCATAGTTACTTTTGTTAGCTGCAAGCTCTTAACATTCTTCGTCTGTTTCCTCACAAGTCTGCCGTTATTTGTTTGTGTGTTCTCCTAATGACTGTGTCGACTGAGCACTTGGTGAAGATAAAGGGATTCTCTAATTATTAGCAGTCATCTTTTTCCGCTTACACAAGGTAGTGCCGCTGCATTGGAGAAGGCGCAACAAATAGAAGTCAGTGTGGGTTGTGTTGAGTCAGAGACCACATTATGTAGACCTAACTTAAGCTGTTCAACAGTACATGCAATTAGTCCCATGTTGCAACGATTGTTTGTATAGTTATTGAGCTTTTGTTCGGGGTTCTTGTTGTGTCTCGAAACGGGCATGCTCAAGATATTTGCATTTTGTGATAACATCTGCATTTAGTGTGATGAAGACAAAAGGAGTGTTGTGTTTCATGCATTTGCAGCCTCACTGTTAGGTAACAGCAGGTACAAGATCTGGATTAGGTCCAGGAATTGCACTCTCTGGATGTTGTGAGCATGGATCCAGAGAAGAAGAGGGCAAGGTGGGAGCCATGCGAGTGTGCGGAGGAGTCTGGGGGCATGTTTAAAGAATCACTTGGGGTATTCCGCTTTATATTCTGTATTACGATTGGAGAGCTGTGTGTGTGCAGTCCTCACTCATCCCGTTGTAGAAACCAAAGTGTATAGGCAGCTGGGGACCGTAGTGGGCGAGCTGGAGTATTTTTGGCACCAGCGGGAAACCTGCCACACCGAAGCAGCAGCAGCAGCAGCAGCAGCAGCATTGGGGCCTGGTACCGGGCTTCCCTAACCCACTCCTACTCTCAGAGAGGAAGTGTTGCTTTCAAAAGAAACACCACGCTTCCGCTGCTTTTAGTTTTCTTATTGATGGCCAACATTTGAATGACGATGTATGATATATAACTATGCTCATCACACACAGGACTGTGAATGTGTGTGAGTGTGAGAGAGAGAATTTGGCAGCTGAAATGAATAGCATGTATTTATAGAAAGTCGTGTTTCCGGCAGAGGTTTCTGTGGTTTTTAACTCTCCCAATCCATTTTTTGCGGTGTCTTACAGGCCCCATTGTATCCAGGTTTAGATTGAAGATGTTCCCTCAGCTCACGCCTAGGGGTGAGATTTGAATGTGAGACATGTCAGAATGTGGTTCGGGGGAGGTAGATGGATTTCACCGGCTCTTGTTCAACCCTAGATTTTTCTTTCTCTATAGGACCGCTCCAAAAATCAGCTTTCCATCCACAGACCTAAAAAGGCATCTCTGAAAAAACACTTAAGGGTGAATGTTGACGTGTTGGCTGGCTGATATGTAGGCATTTAATTACTCTGTGGATCCATGCAATGTTCTTGAATATTCTGAATTCCCTGCAGCTTCCCCAAAGTTGGGCTGTTAAATACTTTATTAATCTCCAAGAGAAATTAAATAAAATATTCAATTTAACATTGAACATTAACTAATATAGTTAGAATATTTTCCTCTTTGTGGTATTGGTCACATTGCTGTGACTGAGGACTATGGAGGGGCTGCACTGCTGGTTGTAACTTTAAATAATATACTGTACTGTGTGAAAGTCTCGAGTAACCATGAAATATGTTGTTTTAGAAATACGCAAATTAACACATATACAAAAATGTCATTAGAGCACAAATCTCCACCAAGGCTGGATTGTTAGGAAAATACAAAAATTTGGAGTGTGTTGACGCTATTTCCTGGTTCGTTAGGGGTAGTACAGTTGTTTATCGTTTATCCGATTATTATCTGATTTTTATTATCTTATTTTCCGTTTCTCGGAAAAAGGCATCTCTTTGAGATGTAGCATGGGGTGTGTAAGCAGCTGTACAGCTAACAATCAAATGTTATTCTTATACACATACAAATTGTACATACACACTCAAGTGGCACACAGGGTTTATAATTGGGTAATTAGGGCATGCCACTGAAAGGTTTTTTGGCAATTCTGTGTTTAATTTAGAAGTAGGGGCTTCTACATAAATGGTTGGTACAATGATTCTTGTGTATAGCTTGAACTTTTGACATGCTGACAATGTTGCTATACTTTCTTCTAAATTTAGAACGTTATTGCAAATCAGTGGATGGGTGTAGTGGTTGTTGTGCTTTTCAGTAACAGGGGTGCATGCCTTCAACTAACTGATTAAATAAATGAATTATCATATGCGTAGCATGGAAGAATGCATCAGGAAGAAGTCCTAACAGCAAGTTGGTGTGGAACCCAAAATAGATGCAATATGATTTGATATGATGTCTCATGTCAATAGGTTGGTGGTTGCACATTGCGCAACATCATTGACATGCCACAGCTTGAGAGTTTCATTCTTGAAAATTTGTCTCTCTTACGTGAGCCTGGTGGTATAATGTTGCTAAACACAGCGATTTTTATGTACCTCACAATCTTAACACTTACCACATATTTTTTTTGCTAGAAAAATAATATTAGAAGGGCAGTATTTTCCATGTAATATATTTTATCTCACAGGCAAGAAATCCCTGAGGGAAATCACTCCTCACTGCCTCTTCAAGTGTAACCAGGCACCCACCTGCAAGCACAACTCCCACACCCTGTCCAGGAGTGAGCCTTAAAATAACACAGGGATACATTCACAGTGCACAGAAAAGTATTTACCTTACTGTTGAGCACAAAGCGAACTCCACCAGTTTCGAAAATATTATGGAACATTGCAATCAATCCACCGAACAGCAAAACAAGACTTTATGTAAAAAGATGATCTAAATTGGTTAATGTTCTTCTCTTATTTATTTATATAGGAAAAAGCTTCCAGAATATTGACGTACACATCTAAGTGCAATTAAATTGGAACATCACCTTTAGCATCAATGGAGCCGTTTTGGCCTGTTTCCACCAAATGAAAACCCACTTGGAGCCACAAAACGTATATGACCACTAAATTGAAGGTAACGCTATTAAATAATGCCCTTAAAAGTATTGTCACGTACCTTTTCTGTCTTCCTGTTCCTGTTCTTAAGCCTTTTCTACCGATTTTGGAGTCAAATTCTGTGTTTGTGTAAGCACACTTGGCCAGTAAAGCTGATTCTGAATATTTCACAATAAAAGTGTTGTTACACATCAATTCATTCCAGTTCCAGTACCCCTGTCTGTATCGTCATTGTTCATTAGAAACAAAGTAACCTAACGAACAATGGCAAAATATTTGCGTCATGGTTTCTTACCAATAATAGTAGTGTGGCATTAAATCAGTGATCAATTTTGTAAAAAAAAAGTGTGAATCAGTTGGCGCCTATTTACGGATGAAACCAGCATTTGTTCAACATTTTTCTTTGAAAGCCTGAGGAAAATGGGTCTTTCAAGACATCGTTCAGAAGAACAGAGTACTTTGATAAAATAGTTGATTGGAGAGGGGAAAACTTATGAAGAGATTCAAAGAAGTTTTGGCTGTTCAGCTAAAATGATCCCCAATGCCTTAAAATGGAGAGCAAAACCAGAGACACGACTTAGAAAACGGAATCAAAATGGCTCAAATAATAATCATAAAGGCAAAGGCTCAGCCAATGATCAGCTCCAAGATGATCAAAGACAGTCTAGAGTTACCTTAAAGTACTGTGACAGTTAGAAGACGTCTTTGTGAAGCGGATCCTTTTCCAAGAACCCATACAATTTGCCAAAGAACACATCAACTGGCCAAAAGAGAAATGAAGGAACATTTTGTGGACTGATGAGAGTAAAATTGGGGGGGGGGGGGTTGTGTCCAGGGGCCGCAGACAGTTTGAGATGATCCACAAACTCTGAATTCAAGCCTGTGACGGAACACAGTTGTCACTAATGGTCGGCATTACATTAACATGCACGCACACCCATACATTTGACCACTCAGGCTCCTCCCTGACTTTTCCACCGTGTCGCTAGTATTTCTTTACAAACACATAGGTCTTTACCTCCCTCATCTCAGTTGAAAAGATACACCAAGGGTGCACACTTGGGAGTATTTTATCTTCCATTACCTATATCTCATATGTATACACACGCACACACTTACCCCTGCCGGTTCCTGGGCCAAACTTGATCAAGACTTCCGGGTTGGTTAAATATGTCAATTTTGCGCGTCATGTTAATGCCTCAAAATCACCTTATTAGTGTTTGCTTTGATTTATTATTTATATTAAGAATATATGTGGCACATTATGTCAGTTTTGTTAAATAAATTGCTTTTCATTGTCTAATAGTCAAGCGCGACAGCCAATAGAAAAAGCTTATGGGGTTTAAAAGTGGCGTGTAGTTAGTCTGGCTGGAGTTACATTGCAGGTAACGTGACAGGCTGATGTTGAGTGTTATTGTTGTATTTGGGGGTACACCGTTTTTTTCCCTGGCTCAGTTGTAAATACATCCTTGTAAATATTTTTTTGTGGATATTCTTGTTTGTCACTGTTAATAGTTTGCACTGGTTTGCTGTGATTTACCCTTTGGGTAGTGGCAATAAAGACCACTTGAGCACTCACATTCGACTTGGCTATAGTTCTGGAGTATACCCACGACAAAGCCACAGTACACAGTGAAGGCAGTAAAGCATGGTGGTGCAAAAATCACGATATGGGCATGTTTCTCCTACTAAGGTGTCAGGCCTCTTTATTGCATAACAGGAATCATGGATCAGTTTGGATATGTCAAAATACTTGAAGAGGTCATGTTGCCTTATGCTGATAAGGACATGCCATTGAAATGGGTGTTTCAACAAGACAATGACCCCAAACACACTAGTAAACCAGCAAAATCTTGGTTCCAAACTAACAAAATTCATGTTATGAAGTGCCCAGCCCAATCCCTGGACCTTAATCAAATTGAGAACTTGTAGGGTGACAGATGTGAAGCAGTTGTAAAAGCAGCAGTCATACAGCTAAATACTAGTTTAGTGATTCACAGGATTGTGAAATCCTAGAAACAAAAAAGTCTGTACAAAATAGTTTTGAGTTTGTGAAGTCAACAGCAGACACTGCTATTTTTTTAAATGACACCCCTTTCAACTACTATTTTTGCGACCATAAGGCACACCGTATTAAAAGACGCAGTCTCAGTTACGGGTGCTATTTCTGTTTGAATTGGTTTTACAGCCCTTTAATGTGTTTTTACTAAGCAATTTTGATGAAAAGAAACCCTAGCAGACGAACTTGTATTGTCCAACGCACTCGGAATGATCGGGATCGCTCGACAGTTTCCGACACGTGACGTCAGATCTGACGCAGACGATGTCGTACCACACAGGGCACACAATCACAACGTGCTTTTATTGTGCTTGGAACTTTATTTTCAAATGGTTTTATTCCATTTTGCGAGAAAAGGGTTTATTGTGCAGCTCCAAACTGCACAAAAGGTACTCGCCACAATACAAAAGAAAAGGATGGTATGCGGTACTATGCATTTCCAGCTGATCCAACGCATTTAAGAGAATCTGGCTCAAATTCCTCCTCCTTTACCATGACAATGTTTGAGGAGCACACCGCTTGTCACATTGACGCTTAAAATTAAAAACACTTAGAAAAATTAAATAAAAGAAAAAATAATTAAATTGCTAAATGGATATGCTTGGCATGAATAGAAAATCTGCAAGCTTTTAAAAAAGGAGCTAGTAAAAACATGGACTGGTAAGGATAGCTTATAGATGTTAGCGTTTGTTTTGCCAGGCTAAGACGGCTAACTGAATGATGTACAGGTACTGTATGCGTATGTAAACAAAAAAAATTCTGATTTCTTTAAACGTGCGTAACTTTATATATAGGCTTGCTATTACAACCAAAATCATATTATGATTTGAATTGGCTTACATATCATACTGAGGGAAAAAAGGCATTTTAAAAAACTTTTTCTATGCCCTTTAAGACTTTCTGACTTTAATTTCTGACTGCCTTAAGAGCGTGCATATCATAATTGCTCGGTCCTGTTTGTTTTCTGAGAGTCTACTGCACCGGCTGGTAACGTGCTTGCTATATAGCAAAAAAAATATACTAATAGCAGTGATTAATCTGGGTAGTCACATTTGACTGCTATTATTTTGAACAGCAGTGTTAAATGACGGACCAATAAATAAGTGGTACGTCTTTAGTGGTGTTCAACTTTGGAGCTTCCATTAAATGTTTTTGTGTGTTTGGAAGAGCTTAAATGCCATACCAGGTGGATAGCAGATCATTACTTGGCCTGTTCTATTTTCCATCATATCAAATGACAATTTTCACCTTGTCTACCAAAAGACTCTACAATCAAATTAAGGTTTAACATTCTGGGACCCTTCAGTAGATGTGCCAAGACACACCTTGTTGCCTTTTTCTACCATGGCCACTACATTTTGAAACTTTGTTACGCAGAAGCTGATTTGTAACAAATATGATATTTCTAAATACTGTATATGTCACCATCCCTTTTGAAAAAAATTGGCACACAGATCCAAGGGTATTAAAAGCTTCCATTTACCATTTATGCACAGGTATAGAGTCATTCCCATTGCTATAATGTCAGTAAGTGCTAACATTACATAAATCCATTACTTGGTCGGCATTTTGATGCAGTAGAGGTTACCCATGCTGCAGTTATCATAACAGCATCCTGTGAACTGAACTCTGTGTGAGCATATTGGTTCTAATAGACTTAGCTTGACTTAGAGCCAGTCACTCAAAGCGAAACATCTTCCGGGCCCAGAATAACAGTGCACATCTGAGGTGAAAGCCATTTGTTCCAGAGAATGTCAGCCCTGCGATGAAAGAGCTTATAGGCTATTATCATACACTACCTTCAAAAGATGACAGCGTTGTGCTACTCATACTCTCTGTTACCCCGTCCACCTCACAGTGTTAAAGGAAATTATGGAATTTGAGTGAATGTCTGTTATTGTATTATATTTGATTCCGTATAACTCACAAGCTTCGTTATTTCTTGGCATCTTATTCAGGACAAAGACATTTTATCACAGAAGACATATTTATTTTCTCTTTTTGGTGGGATAAAAAGCATAAGATGATGTAGGACATTTAAGGCCATTTTACTTTCTGATTATTTTTTTCCAAAAACCCCACGTCAGCAAATCCTTATATGAATTAAACTCATTCCAATACGTAAAGAGACTTTTACTTAGTGTATATTATTACGCGGCTACCTTTTAAATACTGACCGGTTCAGTATATAGTGTTCCAAGCAGTGGGGACAGCATAAAAAAAAAGTTATTTTCCCCAATTCAGTTCTGACTCTGGGCACATTTAGATGGTGAATTGTGCAACACCGTAAGGTTTAGGTGCAGAGAGCAAAGGTAGGATGGAACTAATCCAATAACTAATCCAAGAACAGACTTATAAAACATCATCCTAATTATGCACAATGGTGAACAGTGTCCAGTGCCCGAATACATTTTAATGAGGCATTAATGTACAAAATATCACCATAATCAATCAATGGTAGAAAAGTTGCAGAGATTAGATCTTGTAATAAAATCAAAGTTTCACGCTTAATTCACAAACCAAATTGGCAATGTGAGGCCAATAAAAGAGTTCTTGGTCAAGCAGAAACCCAAGATACTTATAACTAGTGATCATCTCTATTTGTTTGCCATTGTTAGTTGTAATGGTCTTGAATGGCTCTGTCATGTTTATGAGCAAATACCACGATTTTCAGTTTCAAAAATTGTAAACAAGCCTGAATTGTACTAAAAGTTATCTGTAAAAATTCTACAGCCTGGGCAAGTGAGGAAGAGTAGCAATAAATGTTAACAGCATAAAGGTGATACAGGGCATTTGATAAGTTATCACATTTTTAAGTTTTTTTAGTAGTAGTAGTAGTAGTAATTTTATTCGGTCATTTCAAACAAAATGCACACCATCAAATACATGTATACATGTATACATACATAATAATCCTCTCATGACCGAAAGGGTTTAGGCTGAAGTAACAGATACTTATTACGCCTAACCCTGTTTGAACTATAAGAAAAACCCCAAGATAATACCGCATATTAACAGACATATGCAATTTTACAATGTACAAACTAATATATATTAAAAAAATAAAATAAAAAAAAAACCACCAGCAACAAAAAATAAATAGAATAAATAACACAATAATAAAGTCATTGATATAAATAGTAAATAGAATTGATCCCAAGACTGAAGCTTGAGGTGCTCCTTTATGGATGTTCAGGGAAAAACAAAAACTAAAAAAACAACCCGGTCAGTTGGGAACACAGTATTCTGTTTGTTACACTACATACCAAGTAGAAGCCTGGCTTAAGATACCAATCTTGAACTGTGTATTGATTAAAAGTTTGTGATCGACCGTATCAAATGCTTTAGATAAATCAATAAATTATGCCACATAATCTAACACCTAAATAATTTCAAACTTTAATGCTTTCTTAAAGCAAACTGAAAATGTGTTAAAATTCCACTTGCTTCTAAAAATGCTTTTAATTGTTTACTATCATTTTTTTCAAATATTTTAGCCAGGACACCATGTTTATATATTGGCCTACAGTTAATCACCTCTGAAGTATCACCACCCTTTAGAAGCAGAACCACAAAGCCAGATTTCCAGACTCTGGGAATTTTGTCTGAATTGAAATTTAAATTAAAAATGTAAAAAAGAGGCATTGCAATATGGTCAGCAGACAATGTAATTAAAAAAAACGGGTACAGATTTTAAGGACTTGTTTCTAACTTTCTCAAAGCATAGAGAACATCAGCAAGAGACACAAGGGTAAAATTGAAAAATTGACTGTTTAGAGCATCTACTCATATCCCAGGCTTCAGAATTTGAAACAGGCTTGGTTAAAACAAGATTTGGGGACTCAAATAAAAACCCTGCAGAAATAAAAGTTTATAATAAGATATAAAAGTATACCACCGACTTAAAAAAATGACACTTGTTTCAGTGTATTTATTGTTTTACAGTATGTTCAAATCTCACAACTACATTTTTGTTTAGTGAAAAGTGGCATGTTTCAGATTGAGCAAATTTAATTATGAAATGTTTCAAACTCATATTTTGAGACAATTATTCACACATACTGAATTTCACATAAAAGTGACATACTTTTGTAGAGTAACATTTCAGCAATCATTTTATATATATTTGAGTATATCGGGGACTAACCCAGTGTAGAGCCGCTACTGAGTGTAGTCTGCACCCAATAGAACTAAAATTCAATCAAAGAAGTCTATATGCAAATGAGCTGGTCTCTGCCTTGACGCACAATGTGAACTTCAGAGTATTTCCGGGTTATTTCTCGAGACACTGTTTCAAAATCAGAAATATGGCATAATGTTCGTGTTACGATCAGAATTTTAACTGAGCTATTTTTCTAATCAATATACACTTGAACTTGAACTATTTTTTGCATCATGCTCTAATAATAAACCTTATCAGTCTGTACATCCAAAAGACAGCAATCTTTGGTTGTAGTCACTATTCACTTTAATTGATCTTTTTGAACCATATCTGCTAACTGTCATTGAGTTCTGCTGTTGCTGTTCTTTTTGGGAGAAATGCACCGAGCAGTGTTGAGGACGTTCCTCCTCTGGGGTGTGATTGGATTTATTTCTTCACAAGAGCGCATTTCCTACATATCAATACACAGTCTGTTGAAACCTGAAGTAAAAAGCTAAAAGACTGCCTAGCCGCTATCCATGGTACTGAAGCTGCACCCTAAACCAGAGGTCGGCTACACACTGCTGCAGCTTATCAAAGGGTATTGACTTTGTGTAATAGGAAGTGTGACCGTTGAGTTCACCCAGCAACAGATGCGAAACAGATTAGGAAAAAAAACACTTTAGGGGTTGAAATGTCATGTGAACGGTTGGGTTCAACCAGTGAACACATCAGGGGTGTTATCGACTGCCTTCAATGCTTTTAAAGGCCAAGGGTTCGTTTCGATGTGGCATCGTCTCACAGAGTTTGAGTGACCACAATTTACTGCGATCACGCAAGGCAGGCGTTCATTCTAACTAGTGAAAATAAATTTGCAGTCTAGACCAGTTAGGAGGCAAAACTAAACCATCAAAGAAGCTAACCATCTGGGGCCTGTCAGCTATTGTCAGATATTCCATATCAGGTACTCCTGATATATCTCAAACTTGTGCCATTGAGGGCCGAGTCACTACATCAGGTGATTTTAATGTTTAACATCTCCTTTAATTTAATTAAATCTCACGCTTTAGTGACCCGGCTGGAAAGAAAACCTGCAGGGTCTCGGCACGAGTTTGAGACCCCTGTTTTATATGATTTACAAAAATAATAATCCAACAGCATGCATGTTGTTATAGTAATAGTCAATGCTTGATTTTCTTTGTAAATGTACCTTTTGTGATACAGCTCTCATCAGATTGTGCAGATGTACCTAGAATTGTGTCCTAAAAATGTATATTACATGTTCTCCATACCTGCTGGATCTTATATAGGTTCTGTATATATGTATGTATTTTTAAAATTGTTAGTTGTAGATGAAATGCAAATTCCATGATGTTGATGTAAATTGATGATAAAATGAATCTTGGAAAAGATTTGTTTTTTTTCTTAAATGGTGATCTGACAGACAGGAATATCATGGTTGTATTGAGTGACTCAGATATGCAATCTAATCACATCCAGTGAAATTATTTACAGTGGAAGTCATTATGGATGTGCTGTTTACAAAACACGCACATCCAATCAGGTACTCAAACTTAGGAAATCCAACAGCAATTGTTACCTTTTGTGTCTGCCACCATCACATGTGCTACTTAACGTGGACAACCTTGAATGCTTGTCTATTTTGCTTTTAACACACACCAGCAAGAAGCAAGGCTATTTATGGAGCAAAATTTCTCCACTTCTCTGTAAATCACCATCTTATTGTGGTGGAGGGGTTTGAGTGCCCGAGTGATCCTAGGAGCTATGTTGTCGAGGGCTTTATCCCCCTGGTGGTCTCCCAAGGCAAACAGGTTCTAGGTGACGGGCCAGACTAAGAGTGATTCAGAATACCCTAATGAATAATATTAAGAGGAGTGACTGCACCTCGCCCGGACGTGGGACACCGGGGCCTTACCCTGGAGCCTGGCCTGGGGGAGGGGCTCGCAGGCGAGCCCTGGTGGCCAGGCCGGGCCTAGCCCGAATCAGGAACACGGGAACTCCCCCCCGCAGACCCACCACCTGCAGGGACAAGCATAAGTGTCTGGTGCAATGCAATTTGGGAAGTGGTCGAGGGTGGGTGTCCGGGCGACCTGGTCTTCGGCGGCCAAATCTGGTTCTTGGGACATGGAATGTCACTTCTCTGGTGGGGAAAAAGCCTGAGCTTATGGAAGAGGCGGAGACATTCCGACTAGATATAGTCGGACTCAACTCAACCCACAGTTTGGACTCTGGAACCAAATTCCTTGAGATGGGCTGGACCTTGTTCTTCTCTGGAGTTGATGCAGGGGAAAGGCGACGAGCTGGTGTGGGCTTATTAATAGCCCCCCGGCTTGGTGCCTCTGTGCTGGAGTCTTCCCCGGTGAACGAGAGGGTTATATCCCTACGGCTTCTTGCTGGGGAAAGGGTCCTGACTGTGGTTTGTGCGTTTGCGCCGAACGGCAGGCCAGAGTACCCAGCCTTCTTGGAGTCTATCAGAAGGGTTCTGGAGAGCACCCCAGCTGGTGACTACATAGTTCTTATGGGAGACTTCAACGTCCATGTGGGCAATGACAGTGTAACTTGGAGGGGCGTGGTTTGGAGGAACGGCCACACTGATCTGAAACCCGTTGTGGTGTGTTGCTGCAGGACTTCTGTGCGAATCCCAGTTTGTCCATAACAAACACCATGTCCGTACATAAGGATGTCCATAAGTGCACTTGGCACCAGGACACCCTAGGTCGCAGGTCTATGATCGACTTTGTGGTCGTATCATCAGACCTGCGTTTGCATGTTCTGGACACGCGGGTAAGGAGAGGGGCTGAGCTGTCAACTGACCACCACCTGATGATGAGTTGGATTAGATGGCGGGGAAGGATGCCAGACAGACATGGTAGACCCAAATGCGTAGTGAGAGTGTGCCGGGAACGTCTGGCAGAGTCTCCCGATCATCAAGTCTTCAACTCTTATCTCCTGCAGAGCTTGTTTTTTATAATGGTTTTTTATATATATAATGTTTATAATGTTTTTTATAATGTGGCTTAGCGGTGACTGCACGCTGTGAAAAATAAGTTTTGAGTACACCTTAACTTTAAATTTTAACTGCCTTGTACAGTTTTTACTCAGCAGGTTTGGAAAATGTGTCATATTTGACGTCTTATGGCAGGGGTTTGCTGTTTATACTGTTCATGTGCACACACTTGACTTAGAGGTGGTCAGGGACCAGTTTCATGCAATACAAATATTTTTTAATCTTGATGTGGTGTTTCATGTAACATTAAAGTAGTTGTACATTCTCTGAATTGACACAAAATTCACATAGAGCTATGGGATCTACCCAATGCCCCCACACCAAAAAAACCTCTCTCTGTCAGAGATGGGAGACTCGAGTCACATGATTTGACTCGAGTCAGACTCGAGTCGCAATTTTTAGAACTTGTGACTTGCTTGACAAATGTTCCAAAAAGACTCGAATTGACTTTGACCTGATGTTTTTTACTTTGGACTTAACTCGGACATGAGCTAATTGATTTGAAATGGCTTATTTTTGGTTTAACGTTTTGTTGTATTTTTCAAATATCCAAAATGTAACTGACTGTGTCGGCTTTCGGCAGCTTTGTTTTACGCATGCGCTCACTTTGGCGCAATCTGGCAGAACACAACATGGATAAACTGAAAGAAAAAGAAGACACAACGATTTTGTGAATGTTTGTTTATGTACCTTGTTTCCAAACCGTGCCCGTCACATGGCAGTCAAACGGCTCAAACATAACAGAAAAGTTGTTGTTTTTATTCGTCCTCTTCCTGTTGAAGAGCCTCAGTTACCCCTGGAGTTGTGTTGTTCTCCTCACGTAGCAGTCCAGCCTTTTGGAATCAGTTGGAGAAAAAAGTCATAATGTAATGTTTGACCCAGGTCAGACAAGTCCCCTTTGTTTATACAGTAGCTGTCTCGGGGAATGCCTGTTCAATGAAGCATTAAAATCATCAAGATTTTGAGAATTAAGTCGTAAATTGATGACAACAATGTTGTATATTTAAGAGTAAAGATTGTCGTATTGTGAGAGCAAAAACGTAACTTTGAAATCTTAAGTTATCAGGACAACTAATTTTATTATTTATTATTTCATTTATTTATTTTATTTTTGTTTTATTTTTAGCTCAGCTCTGTTTGGCCCTATAAGTTTTTTGTTGTCAAATATGTAATAAAAAAGAAAGTCTAAAAGTTTATAGTTTAATTGTAACTTGAAGGTAAAGACTTGGTGCTTACTTGTGACTTGTACATGAGTTACATGTACTTGACTTATTCCCACCTCTGCTTTCTGCTGCCTATTTTGCAACGTTTTCTTCTCACCCCAGATTGCGTTTCTTCTCCCTCTACAGAAAATGAAAAAACATCAGTTCAGTTTTTAACATGGCCAAAGAAGTTTAGAAATGTATTTCTTTGAAGCTGATACACATGTCAGGGGAGACCCACCACACATCTTGGAAACCACAGCCCTAGGGATTTTCAAACCATCAAATCCCACAGGTGGATGATGGGAAGTCACATTTTGATACTTTTGGGATGGAGCCAGAGATAGTTAGATGGATGTTTGCTTTGTTTATTTGGATTTAGAAACAACTCAACTAATTTAGAACAATGCTATAAGAAGTTGAAACATGCGGCCATGGTGGACACGCAGAGATGCTGGACATTTAAGTGTTCATCTGTTGTCACCCCTATACTGCTTCTTCCCACATATTTACATAATAATTGTCAGCGATTATTATCAGCATAATTTGTCAGCAATTTCTGTATTTCCCACATGTATGTTTGGAATGATTAATGTGTGATGGCATGCCGCCAGTACAAGGTTATTACCTCCCAACACCGGTATCCACTTGTTGGAACGTCAGTCTCCATCTCCGCTTGTCGGGTAGAGGAGAGAGAGTCTGGAGGGGGAGGGTTTGAGAGGGGATCCGTCACATCCTCTGTCCATATATGGGCATGAAGTTTACACGCAGCGGGGAATCCTCTCACTGGAGCTGATGAATGGGGAGGAGGGCTGAGGGAGCCGCCGAAGTGTATATAAGGACAGCGGCGTGAAAGCCACAGCAAGCAAATTACCACGGAGCCGCAGACGAGGAGGAATATACTTAATTGCTTTTTTATTGGGGAAAAAAACGCATTTGAGGATCATTTGTCGAACATCGTCAAAAAGGAGGTGGTCGAAGGGGAAATAAGACGTATTTTATTTTTGTATTGCTGTCCCCCATTTGTCAATATATTACGCGAGGTGGACCTCTTAAAGTGCATCATTATGTTGAACAATATGGATTTGAACGCGAAAGATTCTTTTTACCCTCAGTTTGACAGCTGCAACGGTTCTTCTCTGGGAATGGACACCGGCGTGAGGAAAGACAATCAGGACGTGTTCGCCGATGCTGAGCGCTCGGTTCCTGCACAGTTCGGCCACGGTGAGTTCTCCTAAAATGTGCACGCAGGGGAATTAAAATGCTTTATATGAAGACGCGTGTGACAATCGTTTGGTGCACGATCGGCTGCAGCGTCGATGCGTTTGCGTGCCAAATGCGCACGGACGTTTATGTAACATGATTTTTTTCCCCCTTAAAAATAAAACATGAAAGGTTGACAAAGTTTTATGCATTTCTGATTCAACAGAAGGAACCCCCGCAACCCTCAAGACCGAAGCTTCCAACTCGGAATACGCTTTTAACCCTTGCGAGGGCCCCAAAGACACCTACACCCCCTCTTCGCTCGCCTACTCCGGCAGCTTCTACGTTGAAGCATCTCAGGGAGCGCCGTGCACCACAGAGACCCTCCTCAACATGATCACCGAGATCGTGGGCATATCCACAATGCCTCTGTCAGAGACCCAGCAAAGCGCCAACAGCAGGGGAACTTCATACACGCCACCCATGAACACCACTCACTTTGGAGACGTCAAAAAGCAACCATTCACCTGCTCCGCACCTACCCCCCCTCCTTACACCTCCGACCACCAGACGGGGTTCTCCCATGACCAGGCTGATCTTCCGGCCCCGGAAGCCTCCACTTCCCAGCTCAGCTTTGCCTCGAGCCTGCAGACAAAGCCCGAACCAAAGTCCGAGGCGGCCTCTTTCCCGGTGGTGGTCAAGAATGAGTTTGAAAGCTACGAGTGGGGGGCTTTCACCAAGTCTGACTGTTTAGAAAGCAGCTTCCAGACAGAAACCTTCCCCATGTCGAACGACTTCCCCCCCGAGCAGCAAATGGATGTTAAGGAACTTTTAGACACCTTCCCGGTTATGTGCCCTAACCCGGAGGTGGAGTTTAAAGTGGAGGGGGGCATCAAACAAGAACCGTGTTTCTCTGATACTTGCTCCCAGAGCTACCCTTTCAACGGTTACCTCCCACCGCCTATAGGCCTGTCCTCGAACCTGAAACCATACCCCGAACCCCCGCAGGTATCCAATCAATGTGACTCCCTTTATGCCTCGCCTGCTGCTTTGCCAAGCACCATAGACTCCATCCTCTACTCTTCCTTGTTGTCGGATTCATTTGCGCAAAGTTACACCACTCGCGCCACCACCTCTACCCCCGGCGCCACGACTACAATCAAGCCCCCCAGGCCCCGTAAGAGCTCCGCCGCCTCTACCCACGGTCCGGCCAAGGAGAAACCCTTCACCTGCCCCATGGAGAGCTGCGATCGCCGCTTCTCCCGCTCAGATGAGCTCAATCGGCACATCCGCATCCACACCGGCCACAAGCCGTTCCAGTGCCGCATCTGCTTGCGCAGTTTCAGCCGGAGCGACCACCTGACTACGCACACCAGGACTCACACTGGGGAGAAGCCCTTCTCCTGCGACGTGTGCGGCAAGCGTTTCGCCCGCAGTGACGAGCGCAAGCGGCACGGTCGAGTGCACCAGAAGCAGAAGGAGAAAATGGAGCTAAAGCCACAAGTGACTCCTAGTGCGTGGCCCTTCACTCTTTCGGAGGGGATCTGAAGACATGTTTACGGTAACATTTTAGAATCTTTCCGTCTTGGAAGACAAAACTCCAAGTTGACCAAGTTTGCTCGGTTTGGCAAGCGTCAAAGTTGGAAGGCTAAGAGGAAGGCAGAAATTGACGGGGAGGAGTCCTGCTTCGCCCTTTTAACGCCGTTTTCGACGCAGAGGTCAATATGTTGTCAAAGTGGGTGACCATGAGCGCAATCGTATGTTGCTGCCACTTGTAAGTCAAGGCAAGCCCCTTTCCTATTCGGGTTCTGCATGACTGCTGTTCAGCACTCCTTCATCTGGACAGCTCCTACTTCCATCCAACTCTCATCCAGGATGGATTGCACTTGCAGAGTTATATTGAGATTTCAATTCAGAATGTTATATTTTTCCCTGTTTTTAGAATCACTATAGTTGGAATTATTGTTGCTCAATGCATGTTTTATTTTCCTTTTTAACCTGGAATAGCATAAGTCTCAGCCACTGCAGTGAGGGTTATGGAAATGAATGTAAGCTAACATACAGTATTTATGGTTTTAGCCATGAAGTCAATTTTAAGCAAACTTAGTGTTTGTTTAACTTCCTATTATTTAGCTGTCTGTGTTTTTTGTCATTGGCTTTTGTGTTGTTAAATTTGTGAAAGATATATCATTAATGGGAAATAAATATATTTGTAATACTGTACTTCCTTGTATTTTTATAGCTGAGTGTATATTTTAGATTTATCTTATTTGAGCCCCATTTTGGGGGTCAAATGTATTAGAAATCCTCAATATGTATTGGTTTTTGAGGGCTATTGTTTAGTAACTTGGTATTTAAAATGTTACACTTTGATATCCGAAACATTTTTTCACTTCATCCCATTGTTGGTATGATTTGGACTGATTTTAAATGGCACCAGAATGGGCACTCGTATAGAATTTTCAGGAAAAAGATTTTACATGTACAGAAATAGCAAGAACTGACTGGCAAATCCTATGAAAATTGCTTGTGAGTAATCAGGTAGCACACATTGCTGCAAGGTTCTGTTCTGTGGTGACAAAGGACTTTTGACGTGGTATCTTCTGCCTAGAAGATACTCTATGCCTAAATGTTCACATAAGCAAAACAAACAAACAAAAAAACTTCAGTTTGGTGAAATTGTCACCGACAGGGTATTGCAAAAAAAGTAATTTAACTCGCCTTAAGTTATATTAACTGTTCAAATAAAGATTTTGTACATAGACGATTTCTACTATACATAACATTGATATTGATGTTGTTATTTTTATGAGGATGATGAAGAAAAATAAACATTTTCTGCCAGCTGCAATTCTTTTCTTTTGCTTCATTTAAAATAAACCTAAAATAAACCGTACGTTCTCACACTTATTATTAAACTGCCTTGAGAGCAGTCAGATGAGTATGTTCCCAACTCCAAATATATACACAACGGGCCACCTGTGGCTTCACACTTTAGCCCTAGGTTCATCCCTGGGTGACTCACACAGCTTTGGACTCAAACAAATTATAGCGAATATTAGTCAGTGCTGAAATTTAGACAACCTTCGACTCCAAAGATGGCTTTTCTCTTCTTGTGAACGTCAAGTTTATTCTATGTCACTTCAATGCAATTACTTGATCCTCTTGCTGTTCTTGGCTTTGCATATCCAGTCAAACATCAAGGGATATTCATTCATTTCCTCTTAGCTACAGAATGCAATAATGGTATATCTTCGTTTTCTTTTTGCAAGAATAGCATAAAAATGTCTTCTTTTCTACCTTCCACCTTGACTCTTGTGATGACTTGTCAATTATTTTATTTAATGGCATCATTTACATTTATATTCAAAACAGAACCACTCAGCATTACCTTTTAACGTAAAAGAGTGAAATTCAAACCCAATCTTGTGCATTTAGAGTACATTTAGATACTTAATTGCAACTTTTTCCGCTCAAAAAGCAAATAAGCGATTGCCTCCCCAGGACCCAAAGTTGCTTAACCATCTGTTCTTTGACAATGGTTGACGTTTAGCTTGTTTTTAATATAAAGTGTATTCATTTTTTCTATGATATATAAAAAGTTGCCAACTGTACCGGCAAGGTTTTAAGTAACATTTTAACATTCTTAACTCTTGTAGAAGTATACAAATAAGTTACCTTGGTATAATAAAAGCAAATAAAACTAAAAATAAAGTCTATAGAGTCCTTTGATGGTGTTTGCATAGGTTTACTGTCACCATGTGAAGGTATTGCACTACCGTAATCATTAACTGTTTTTTTTCAGTATGCATTGTTTAGGTCAGTGCTTTTCAAATGTTGGAAAGAGGGGGCCATGGGCAAAATTTAACTTGGAAATTGTTTGAAGTTAATGCGTAGGTTATTTCACCTATTTTCATAAAGCAGTTCAGCTGGTGCCAGCAACCCATACAGTGGTTTGTACCAACAAACAAACAAATACATATGATCTGGTTGTCAAAAGGGTTAGTATGTTGGCCTCACAGTCAGGAGACAATGTTTTTTTTTTTAACTTCGTTGGAACTCTCTGTGGTGTTTGCATGTTCTCCTTCTGCGCGTGTGGGTTCACTCCGGTTACTGCGGCTTCTTCTCACATTGCATGTTTTGCAGCTTAAATGGAGACTCTAAATTTCCCATGGATGTGCATGTGAGTGTGAATTGTTGTTTGTCTGTACGTTTCCTGCGTCCAACTAGTCCTGGGTGTCCCCTGCCTTTCACCCAAAAAGACAGCTGGGATAGGCTCCAGCATCCTACGACTCTACTGAGGACAAGCAGTACAGAAAATACAGAAATGGTTCTCAACAGTATATAACATCAGTGGGATTATGAAAAAATGTCTGTCCCATAGGGGATCGTGACAGAAAATACCTGAGAACCATTGGTGTAGGTAACTGTATGCTCAACTAATGCTAATGCTAAAATACTTTTGTGAATGTAATCGATATTTAACTTACTGTGCACACTGAATACATTTGATTGGTATTCCTTATGTATGAATGTCTTTCTAGAAGCTGAAATGGTGTAATTTGACATCGCAAGCAATGAGGCTATGCAGCAATGTCGTACAGGGGGCCGTTTGTGCGCTGAACATGTTCCTATGATGCAGTCCGGCCTGCAGAACACAACTCTGGTTGCCCACAGCAAAGCGTAAGTGTTCCTTGTCTGTAGCTGACAAACATACTGTAGTGGTGTTAAAAGGCAGGCTGCCAGTTGGAGCACTGTGAATTGTATGTACCGTCCTCTCCTATCCGTCACTCATCAACACTTACAGTAACACACACACACACACACACACTCACACAAAAGCACACGTACACACACACTCCTTTATCTGTGTTGTTTTAGTGGCAAAAGCTGTCCAGCGATGGATATTCGAGTTTTTTGAATTGCAGTGATGTGCAGTCACTGTGACCATTATCCCAACACTTGAAGACTGAAGAGTTGTTGAACTCTGGCCACTGATGAAATTTCTGCATTTGTGCATTTGGAAGCTCCAATTCACATTTGCATATTGTAAATGGTGCTCAATATAGCCTGCATGGTGTTCAGTGATGTCGTCTTTATCCTACCTTCAAAATGACATAAATCATTTCTTTTCCTCCGACTGACATTTATGTTTTCAACTCCCGTAGGTATCATAATTGCGGAGGCCATTAAGTAATCGTGCAGGAAGGGCATATGTCTGCCGCTCAGATTTCTCACGACGTGAACCTCCGCTGGGAATGGTAGCACATCAAGTCCATTAAATCTTTGCCAGGTGTTACAAATGCAAACATGTTAACATTAGGCCTGGAGAAGGAGGAGGAGGAAGGGTAGTTATTCAAGGTTGTGTGTCTGTGCGGTTTCTGTATTCCAAATGCAACATGCACACATGTGTGTTTATACTTCTTCATTGTCTCATCCAATTAATCGCTTGATGCAGGATTGCTCCCGGATAAGTCAATGAGACCATTTATCTGCTGCACCAAATGAGCACTTTGGCTCCAGATTAAGAAAATCCTTAACATTGACACTGAAGGATTACATTGGCTCCAATTCTAAGGGATGTGTGTCATTGCACAATGTTGTGTTCTCAATTGGATTTTAAACTACACTACATGGACAAAGTACTGGGACACCTACTGGAAGTGAAAATACGAAGAAATAGAAAGTTTCATCCCAAATCCCAATAAGATGCATAAAATGCATGTTAGGTTAACTCAGTGCTTAATAGCGGTGCAAGTGCAGAAAACATTTCTGTCCCCTGGGGGGGCATGACAAAAAATAATTCTGTGGGTTGTCCATAGGTGTGAATGGTTGACAATTTTACACAACCAAAAAGCAGGGTGTACCTCACCTCTCAAGAAAAAAAAAAAAACAGAAATAAAAAACGTTCAATAAGGGTTATAAATTAAATTGTATTTCATTGAGAGAAATAAGCATTTGATCCCCTACCAACAAGCATTCTAACCCCACAAACCAGTTATGTGCCTATGAAGCACACAAATTCGACAATTGCCATAGAAACAGCCTCTTCCCTTCAGAACTCACCACCGCCATGGGCAAGACCAAATTGCTTTTTTCAAAGTACCTTGGGGACAAGATCGTAGACCTGCAGAAGACTGAATGTGCTACAGAACCAGGAACCTTCGTGGGAAAGAGGCCACTTTTAGGGCAACAACTCACTCAAATTCAACTCAACTCAAATTAAAAATTATTAATGTATAACGCGAGATTCACAGATGGATCGGTGTGGCATCAGCAGTGATGAGGCCTCTGCATTGGTCTGTTGTGGTGAAGAGGGAGCCGAAAGGCAAAGCTCTTAATTTACTGGTTGATCTACTTTCTTACCCTCACCTATGATGATGAGCTTTGGGGTAGATGACCAAAAGGACAAAATTGCAGGTGCAAGTGGCATAAATGAGTTTTCTCCGTAGGGTGGCTGGGCTTTCCCTTAGAGATAAAATGAGAAGCACTGTCATCCAGAAGAAACTCAGCATAATGCACATTGAGAAAAACAAGATGAGGTGTCTCAAGAATCTGGTCCAGGATTCCTCTCGAACACTTCCCTGGGAACTGGTGGCCTCGGACAAGACCCAGAACATATTGGTCAACTGGCATGGGAACGCCTCGGGATCCTTCCGGAGGAGCTGGATGAAGTAGCAGGGGAGAGGGAAATCTGGGCTTCCCTGCATGAGCAGCTGCCTCTGAGACCTAACCTCGGATAGGCGGAAAAAGACACATTCATGAATGTATGAATGAACTGTAGTAGGCACAGCCAAGCTGGGACAGAAAAGGGCCTTTCCCAAACCTTTTCCCACAATGTTAGACACCTAGAATTGTTCACTTGTCTTGCAAAAATGAATTGATAACAAAGAGGTTGAGTCCAACCGCTGACTGATTAATTGATTAAAATAGTGTAACTGTCTTCAAAACATTCAGAATAAGTAGAGAACACTTAACTCTAGTTGGGTGTCAATATCAAAAGCGGGGCATCCAGGTGGTACATCTTCGAGTCTTCCTCATCCTTGATGGCATTCAGTGTTTGAAGAGAGGTACAAGTGCATCCCTGTCGTCTCTCAAGAGTCCAACATCCCTGTTATCCATGCTTGATCTCCAAACAATTCTCCCTCTACAACAATAATCCAATAACGACTTTGAATGAGATTGAATTCATTTGCTTATTTGATGGATTGGAGGCACTTTCAGTGTTTCAAGCTCCAGATATAAGGTCACCTCAAGTGCCTATTAATAATCACAGTCCTACTTGAGACAGTCTATATGGTCTCAGTCGCTTCTGGATTGATCCGTTGCGGGGCAATCACATAATGTTATGCTCACCTTTTAAAATGTGCACCGTGAGCCCCGTCATGGTCCTTGGGGTGGGCTTAGTAATCAAGGTGCATAATCGCATGGCGCTAATGGCAATCAGGCTCAACGAATTAATTTCCTCGGATCGTACATGAGGCTGCCGGTCCCGCTTCGGACCGTGAAGAAGGGTGTAGGTGGTCTGGAGAGTTCAGGTGATTAAAACCAAGACAAGCACTGTATGGACAAGGAGCTCGTTATGCAAACATTTCGAAGTGCTAGAGTCTTTCAATTGTTCCACTTTGCAAATTCTTCATTTGTATTAATGATGAGGCCAAGCACAACATTGCGGAAAGTTCTTTTCTTCCTTGGTCCTTCATGGATTGCAAGTCAACCCTTGGGTCGAGGAGGCCATCACTATGGTAACTACGTCAAAGGACTAGCATCTCCGGTGAATGGGAGGCCGTGTACATACCCTTGCTTGCTGAAAGACTCGAAAGCTATTCAATTACTGTGGGCAATTTCCAGCTGTCCTTGGAACATTCCACATTGGCTCTGTGAGGAAGTTTACCGAAACACAAGGTCAATCCAGCTAACATTATCAGTCAACACAGCATCACGTGACCAGCTATTTTGTTTCAACCGATGCACTCAATGTAAACAGTGGACCACGTAATCTTGTTTGGTTGTCTAAAGTTACTGTTATTAAAGTTGTACTATGAAATGGTGTCACAGGTGTCGTTAGCTTGGCTGTCCCGGTCCTAAGTCTCGATTGTCATTGGCTGGTTTGTGAAGCCATTGGGCATGTCAGTGTCAATCACTATGCACATTGCACAGCATCAGTGCTCGGTAGTGTTATGACGATAAAAAATGCAAACAATCCATCGTTCTCTTTCCTACCCACAATAATCCACTTTGGAAAACCCGCCAAATCTAAACTGTTTCTAAATTGTCACGGCTGTCAAACGATTCAACATTTGAATTATTATTCTGCTTCTTTATGGTGCCTTGTACAAGTCATTTTCTAGAGTCCAACTAGTCACTGGTAATTGTTGTTAAAGGTTTTGATCCAAATATTCATGCAAATTAATTCATCTGGATTAACACATTGATTTTGACAGTCTTATTGTTTCTACAGCTCTAAAACTACAGTCCATTTCAGTTGGTTTTCTGAATGTAACTTTTTATGTTTCCATAGTTGAAAGAGCATCAAAATAAGCGATTTGGAACACCCCACAGTTGGTGTACCTGTAGGCAGGAGCACTGCTGTCCATTTTCTTAGTCGTTGCAAAAAACCAAATCATACCTTTGTGTGACACTGGGAATGGAATATGCCGAACACAAAATTCCTCATTTAATAATGTATTTTGTTTCTGCTTCAAAGATAATGTCATTTGTCGTAAAACAGAACTCCTTGGTGGGAAAATTATATTCATATTAGCTCTGTGTATCGACTAGTGAGCTGTGCAGCTTATCACACGGTGTCAGCTGACATATACTCTCCCTCCCCGTGACCTTGTTCTTGTACAATACATTGTATTTTCTTTCATTTTACTATGCATACATCAACTAATCTCTTTTTTTACTACCTAATCAATAGTGACTCATAAATGCATGTGCTGTATGTCTGCATCACATGCTGGCAATGTAGTTCCTGTATCAGAGTAGAGATTTGCAAATTGTTTCTGAAATGTCTCAGATGTTTTAATTAGAGCTGTCAAAGTTAACGTGTTAATGACACATTAAATGAAGTGTCCTTTAATGGCACTAATTTCTTTGATACATGATGAATATACACACATCTTGTTTGACCCTCGGCCCACATGGTAGTTTAAGGAAGCGCCGGTGACGGTATGGACACAAGCAGGAACAAATATGGAGCAGAAATGGACAAAGAAAAGGGTATTGGGATTTTTTCAATTTAGCTTGAAAGCCTTGGCAGATGGCTCTCACAACAAGACCAGAGTTATTTGTGTCTACTGTAGTTGGGCTTGGAATTGTCACAGATTATGTTGACTGGAGCAGTGCAGGTAATGTTTTTATTGTCATATGCAGCGGTATCTTGGCATACGAGTGTCCCAACTAACGAGTGTTTTAAGTGCGAGCCGTTTCTCCGCTGATTTTTGCTTTAAACTGTGAGCTAAAATGTGTGTTACGAGCTGCTATTTACAAGCTGTCAATGTGACAACCATGTGACTGAGGTCGAGAATGGCTGTAAATAGAATTAGCCGTGCTAGCTAGTCTAGCTAGTAGAACTATATAGATACCGAAAAGGTTTTTAACACCTCAGTAAAGCATATGTACATTATAGCGACATAATTTGTTGAATTTATTAAGTGTTGTGTAAAACTATGATGGGAACAACATCAAATTAAAAGGAGAAAATGAATACAGCGCCACCATCCACCAGTCCGAACCTGCAGGACTACTTTGTCTTCCAGAGTGAGTTCAGTGTGAGAGCAGTGTGTGAGAACGAAGAAGGTGCGTTCAAGGACCCTCAAACAGTAGGACAAATAACCGCTCACATCAAACAAGACAAACTTGGTTTTTTTGAATAGGATCATCTCCTATTTCTAATATTAATATCCCTTATATATCATTTAATGTGTCGTAGTTGCATATCGAATCATTTACCACAAGAGATTTACATCCCTTCTTATTATAGACAACTTATTTTAAACTTAGACTTTACTGAACTACATGGGAAATTTATTGGTTACAGTAGCTCAAGTGTAGAAGGAAAAGACAAAACACTCTTAAATTAAAAAAAATGCAATGCAATATAAAAAAATAATATATAATATATCCATCCATTTTCTATTATCCTCATTAAGGTTGCGGGTATATACAATATAATATATGAGATAAACAATATTTGCATATTTACAAACAGTGTGTAAAAATATGGCAACTACAAGTAAACGTGTGATTGATCGCGGTCAAATATTTGAATCGATTGACAGCCCTAGATGTGATATTAATGTTGTTGTGTAGGCTTTCAGTGTAAGGGAATATTTCATATTTTTATTTATTCTCACCTCTCATACTGTGCAATGTTCTTTCCGGCTGCAAAAGATCCAGTGTACACTCCCTGCCAAGCACCAAAACACCACAAATATCAAGCCACCATTCAGTTGGTGAGCACAGTACACTACCTACCTGCTCAATTGCCAGATATTTAGACAGAGAGTTAAAATTAGATGCACATGATCTTTACAATAGTTGTAAACAGTATGGGCTAGCTAGCATGTCAATATTGCGTTCACAGCATCCAGGTCAGTGAATTAAAGTAGGGTAAATATATCAAACAAAGTTGAACAGTCCAAAAACGTACATTCCATCCCATTCCATTTTCTTCCGCTTATCCGGGTACAGGTCTCAGGGGCAGCAGTCTCAGTAGGGAGGTCCAGACTTCCCGGTCTCCGGCGACCTCTTCCAGCTCCACCCGGAAGACAACAAGGGGTTCCCAGGCCAGCTGTGAGACATAGTCACTCCAGCGTGTCCTAGGTCTTCCCCGGGGTCTTCTCCCGGCTGGGCATGCCCGAAACACCTCACCAGGGAAGCGCCCGGGAGGCATCTGGACGAGATGCCCGAGCCACCTCAACTGGCTCCTCTCGATGTGAAGGAGCAGCAGCTCTACTCTGAGCTCCTCCCGGATGGCCGAGCTCCTCACCCTCTCTCTTAGGGTGAGTCCAGCCACCCTACGGAGGAAACTCATTTCCGCCGCTTGTATCCACAATCTTGTTCTTTCGGTCATGACCCATAACTCATGACCATAAGTGAGGGTGGGAATGTAGATCGATTAGTAAACAGAGAGCTTTGCCTTCCGGCTCAGCTCTCTCTTCACCACGACGGTCCGGTACAGCGACCGCATTACTGCTGACGCTGCACCGATCCGTCTGTCGACCTCACGCTCCAACCGTCCCTCACTCAGGAACAAGACCCCGAGATACTTGAACTCCTCCACCTGAAGCAAGACCTCACTCCCAACCTGGGGGTGGGAGGCTACAGTCACCCATTTCTGACTGAGAACCATGGCCTCGGATTTGGAGGTGCTGAGTCTCATCCCAGAAGCTTCACACTCAGCTGCAAACCACTCCAGTAAACGCTGAAGGTCACAGCCTGATGAGGCCATAAGGACCACATCATCTGCAAATAGCAGAGACGAGATCCTAAGGTCACCTAGCTGGACTCCCTCTACACCTTGACTGCGCCTAGAAATTCTGTCCATGAAGATTATGAACAGAATCAGTGACAAAGGGCAGCCTTGGTGGAGCCCAACGTTCATCGGAAACAAGGTAGACTTACTGCTGGCAATGCGAACCAGGCTCCTGCTTTGATTGTACAAGGACCGAATGGCACGTATTAGCGGGCCACCAATCCCGTACTCCCGGAGCACCCCTCACAGGACACCACGAGGGACACGGTCGAATGCCTTTTCCAAGTCTACAAAGCACATGTAGACCGGTTGGGCAAACTCCCACATACCCTCGAGTACCCTTGCAAGGGTGTAGAGCTGGTCCAGTGTTCCGCGACCGGGACGAAAACCACATTGCAACTCCTGTAATTGTGGTTCGACTAACGGTCGTACCCTTCTCTCCAACACCCTGGAGTAGACTTTCCCAGAGAGGCTGAGGAGTGTGATCCCCCTATAGTTGGAACACACCCTCCGTTCATACTTTTTTAAAATGGGGACCACCACCCCGGTCTGCCAGTCCAGAGGTACTGTTCCCGACTTCCATGCAAAGTTGTACAGGCGTGTCAACCAAGACATTCCACAACATCCAGAGCCTTGAGGAATTCAGGGCGAAACTTGTCTACCCCCGGAGCCTTGCCATTGGGGAGTGTTTTTACTACCCCAATTACCTCAGCCACGGTGATAGAACTGTCCACGTACGTATCCACAGACTCTGCTTCCTCTATGGAAGGCATGTCAGTGGGATTGAGAAGAGCCTCAAAGTATTCCTTCCACAAACCAACAATATTCTCAGTCGAGGTCAGCAAGCCCCTGTCCGCACTGTAAACAGTGTGAACTGGGGGCTGCTTCCACTTTCTGAGGTGTCGGACGGGTTTGCCAGAACCTCTTCGAGGCCGACCGAAAGTCGTGCTCCATAGCCTCACCGAACTCCTCCCACACCCAAGTTTTTGCTTCGACCACTGCCGAAGCTGCATGCCGCTTGAGCTGCCAGCTGTCCTGTCAGCTGCTTCGGGAGTCCCGCAAGCCATCCATGCTTGATAGGACGCCTTCTTCAGCCTGACAGAAGCCCTAACCCCTGATGGCTACCATCGGGTTTGGGGCTTGCCACCACGACTGGCACCCACCACCTTGCGGCCGCAACTACACCCGGCTGTCTCGGCAATGGAGGCACGGAATACAACCCATTCAGACTCGATATCCCGGTCCTCCGTCGAGATGAAGGCGAAGCTCTGTCGGAGATGAGAGTTGAAGACTCGACGAACGGGAGACTCTGCCAGACATTCCCAGCACACCCTCACTACGCGTTTGGGTCTACCAGTTCTGTTCGACATCCTTCCCCGCCATCTAATCCAACTCATCACCAGGTGGTGATCAGTTGACAGCTCAGCCCCTATCTTCACCCGCGGGTCCAGAACATGTGGACGCAGGTCTGATGATACGACCACAAAGTCGATCATAGACCTAAGACCTAGGGGTCCTGGTGCCAAGTGCACCTATGGACATCCTTATGTTCGAACATGGTGTTTGTTATGGATAAACTGGGATTAGCACAGAAGTCCAGCAACAACACACCACACGGGTTCAGATCAGGGTGGCCGTTCTTCCCAACCACGCCCCTCCAAGTCACACTGTCATTGCCCACATGGGCGTTGAAGTCTCCCAGTAGAACTATGGAGTCACCAGCTGGGGTGCTCTCCAGAACCCTTCTGATAGACTCCAAGAAGGCTGGGTACTCTGAACTGCTGTTCGGCGCGTACTCACAAACCACAGTCATGACCCATTCCCCAGCACTACGGCATAGGGAAATAACCCTCTGGTTAACTGGGGATGACTCCAACACAGAGGCACCAAGCCGGGTGGCTATTAATAAGCCCACACCAGCTCGCCGCCTCTCCCCTGCAGCAGTTCCAGAGAAGAACAAGGTCTAGCCCATCTCAAGGAATTTGGTTCCAGAGCCCAAATTGTGGGTTAAGGTGAGTCCAACTATATCTAGTCAAAATGTCTCCGCCTCTTCCACAAGCTCAGGCTCTTTCCCCACCAGAGAAGTGACATTCTATGTCCCAAGAACCAGATTTGGCCGCCGAAGACCAGGTCACCCGACACCCGCCCTCGACCACTGCCCAAATCCCATTGCACCGGACCCTTATGCTTGCCCCTGCAGGTGGTGGGTCTGCAGCGGTTAGTTCCCGTGTTCCTGATTCGGGCTAGGCCTGGCCAGGCCCCCAAAAATGTACAATGTGAAAAAATGCATTCCGTAACATGATGTCGTATACGCAGATGCAGAGCATCCCTAGCATGCTCAGTGGGTGACCTCTCCAGTGAGTGTGCTAGCCATGCAAGATCTGGGATGACTTTGGCTTCCAGGAATTATGTACAGATCCTTGCAAAATGGAGCGTCATCATGTTCATGAATGAATGGCACAACAATGGTTGTCAGGATCCTGTCAAAGCATCTCATTGTATTCAAATGTCATTAATAGAATGAATGCACATGTGTTTATTGTCCATAGGGACAACGATAATGCAGATGAACTTCTCTGAGACAGTTTGACTGTGCAAAAATTATTTGGTTTGGCATACTGATTTTTGCAGCTACTGTCCGGGTGGCTTGTTTCAAATGAATTTGGAGATGAAAATGCTGGATGTGGCCGTGTGGTAGCATGTTGGCCTCACAGTCAGGAGGTTCAGGGTTCGACTCTCCGTTGGGCATCTCTGTGTGGAGTTTGCATGTTCTCCCCGTGGGTCCTGGGTTTTCTCTGGCTACTCCCGTTTCTTCCCACATTCCAAAAACATGCACGTTAGGTTAATTGGCTAGTCTAAACTGCCATTAGAGTGTGAATGTGAGTGTGAATGGTTGTACGTCTCCCTGCGTTTGTCTGGCGACCAGTCCGAGGTGTACCCCGCCCAAAGTCAGCTGGGATAGGCTCCAGCATACCCGTGACCCTAATGAGGATAAGCGGTTTAGAAAATGGATGGATGGAAAATGCTGGATGTGGAGGCCCTGGGTTGGGGTGGTTACATGAGGTCTGTGGTTGTAAGGCTGGTTGGCTGTACTGCGAAATTATGTGAAAAGCCTTTGGAGATGGTTAATGGTAGATAAATAAATGTTCAATTCATGGGCACGTTCCTGTAGTTAGCAGGTCTATTACAGGCTCTCCTTCCCCACATCCCTGGTATTGCGCTGTGTGACAAAACTGCACAATTTGAAGTGGCCTTTTATTGTGGCCAGCCTAAGGCACACCTGTGCAATAATTATGCTGTTTACTCAGCATCTTGCTATACTACACCTGTGAGGTGGATGAATTATCGCAACAAAGGACAAGCGCTCACTACACAGACTAACTATATACATTGAAAAAGGTTTACATTTATGAGTTCAATTCAAGAAAGATTTAGTTATTAGTTGAGTGTGGTAACATGACAAGGCAGTTCAACTGAGGAGCAAGGTTTATTTGAAAAATACACCTGATTCACTTGTTTGCAGTAAAAATATACACCGATTAAACAGTTTTACACCACAAAGTTTTAACATTTAATGAGGGGATCTACTTTTAGTGCATATACTGAAAAGCAGTGAAATGTGACTTAAAGCATCCTGACAGCAATGAATCTGAAGGAAGTTGAATACAAATACCTGTTGCAATCTTGTCTGCACCTGCTGTCATATCAGCATAAAACCATCCCGCACGTTATTTTAAACAAAAGATGACTTAAACCAACGCCTCTTTCTGGGCACCATTGTTAACCTTCTTCTTATAAAAGATGTGACTGCGTGACCGCGTGTCCGTACGAGCAGTGAGTGATTACTTTAGTGCTTTGACATTTGCAGCAGTGGTAATGAGGCCCGTCTGTGACAGCCGTGTCACTGGCAGCAGCCTGTGTCTCACTGGCGGCTCACTTCAACATTGGAAAGGAGGATCCGTGTGGCAAAACACCAGCACTCTCGCTCCATAATGATTGCTCACCTGTAGAGATGCACAGAGAATTCTGAGGAAACACGCATGTGCATGTGTGTGTTTTTACAGAGAGGAAAGGAAGTGAGCGAGTTTTCTGACTTAGACTCTAGTTTTTAAAGCATATTATGCGTATATTGTCTGTTTGTGACTGTCAATGCCAACATGGAATTAGACATAGGCAGAAAAGGCTGGGCTTTGGACATACGCACTAATCCTGTGCAACCTCGATTTAGAATCAAATTTAGCTAATAATACCATATAATAATAATACCATAGCTAATAATAGAAAAGAAATAATGCATTCCAGGGTCAAACTGTTGTCATTATAAAACCTTTACTGTGTGGGGGAAAAGTAACATTTTAACTTTGTCGTACAAGTGTAAAAATATGATTTAAAAAAATATTATGACAAAAATCTAAGTCTTTTTTTAGTTAGAAAGACCTTATGGAAATTACAAATGCATGTCACGCATGCCAATTTTTTCTGACCATCTTCTATTGTCACAAAAATGCTGCAAAAGGCAAAACACACACGCACTTCATCCTTTCAAATAGCCTGAACTTTGCACACATAAGAGGAGATCTCACATGATGCACTGGTCTAGGTTCTTCATTCAAAATAAATCTAAAGGAGGCTAAAAATTAGTTGTTTTTTTAAATTTTCATGCTACTTTTATTTGAATATATGTACAAACGTACATAACGTATATATCCAGCTCAGGTGATACATCCCCCTCAAAAGGCCAACCAATTGCATGACCTAACGTCTAATATGCTGTTGCACTTTTAAATTAACTGTCAAAATTGAGTACAGCTCGTCAGAGTGCCATGAAATGTATGTAAAATAAAGCCACTTGAATTGTAGCACCTTGCATGCATTGTCTTTTGAAAATCTGCTCACTGCTAACAGTTGTCAAAACACACCATCTGACTGTTTAATGGAGAAGCAGTGAAAGCATTTTGAAAATGCTGTAGAAATGCCCCTCTGTAATTAAGGCGATAAGCATTAAAGGCAAAATATATATTCAGTGAATAGCTTTAACCCTGACATTATCCAGAATGGGCCTCTTTAGACTCTCAGAGCACAAGGAAAAAGAGGAGTTATATCTTGACATTTCAGTGCATCTTCATTAGTCAGGACAAAATAAGAGGAATCATTTATGACGAAAATGAAACAAACAAAAGAAAAATGTCAAAAGTACATACATTAGTCTAACAATGTTCTTATATGAAAATGCATTTTAAAATATAGGCAAATGCATATTATGATGTATTTACTCAGATATTTTTTTAGTTGCATTCAATTTTCATATTATTTCCATTTATACTCCTGATCAAAATTTTAAGACCAGTTGAAAAACTGGGATAATTGATATTTTGCACTGTTGGATCTTCAAGAGGTTGTAAATAGAGTTTAAAAATGCAAAAAGAAGAAATGACAGTGGGACATAAGCTGAGCTAAAGTTTAAGATATTATGCAAAAATGTGAATTCAATGTCATTTTCTGTCAGTTGTTCACACTGTCATGATCTCTTGATGGCAAAGGAAAATACGCTTTCATAAAAAATGTCACCAGCCTTATGGTGTTTGCATGCATTTTCTCAGCTCCAGGTACGGTCTTACCTTGCTTTTTGTTATTAATGTATCCCAAGAGATTTGACACTAACCGAAATGTACAAAAACCAAGGCAATTTTACCGACAGGAAATAATGTATATCCAAACAATCCAGTCACTCAAAAATCTTACCATAAAATAAATTTAATAGAGAATAATTCTAACTGACAAACTTCCTGTACACCCCGATCAAATTTATTAGTGTTTATCACCTTAACTTGCAACTTATTTGGCCCCATGACATGTTATTTGGCAATTGCACATAATACAAAATGTATGGACAATGTATGGACAGTGAATCAGCAACACGTAGGTGCTTTGTTTGGGTGCTTTATTTTGTAGAGTGATACAGTACAAGACAAACGGACTAGTCTGATACTTGCCATGCTGTAAAAAAAACAAGACAATGTATGAAAACCGAGGCAAAATTTTGCAAACATTTTTCACAAGAAACATCCTATTCTACAATCGAAAACAATCACAGGAAAATGGGGGCGCATGAAAACTGAGGTTTGACTGTATTACAAAACAGGGGTTGTTTCTGTACATAAAAATGTTTAAAAATGCAAAGAACATTTTTGTTGTCAAATGCACCCCAACTTCTTCAGGACAGTCTGTACTTTGTGAAATTGAAGTACAACTTCAATTGTATTGAAGTTCAATACAATTCAATGTATTCAATCTATATATAATCTATAACTAGAATTTCATTCAGCAGAGGTGGAATTAGATGGAAAGATACATTATTTAATATTATTTATATAACTACATCCTGGTTCATCAAGGATGACAAAAATGCTTGAAAAGTACAGACTTGCCATTTTAATTCTGAGGTGGACTGTGCAATTACAGCATAGCGACTTAAAAGGCACGCATAAATTGATGCACATTTATCCATCATTTTCTCCAATTTTGTGCATTATCTGTTACTCTTCTAGTTAGCAGCATAGCACAGAGGAAATATGCCAGTTTTTTCCTTTGTCCTCTTCGTGTCCCATCTCAGTAGTGCATAACTCCTGCTTCTAATCCACCGCAGCACCAGTCACTTTTAATTGGTGATGCTCCGTCACTTTAACCGTGGGGAACACATAGAGTGACGTCGGGGTGTATGGGAGCCATGCTGGGGTTAGGCAAGGACGTATAGCACAGAGAGAGTGCTTCCTAGGTCTAAAAGCTCGGGTCGTTTATCAGACGAAGGCTGTCTCTGATCTCAAACCTGTAGAGTGTTGGAAACCTTAAGAGACAACCCCCCGCCCACTCCTCATTCTTAGCTCTTTAAATGGGGCTTTCATATGTATGAGTCACACCAGCAGCACAAATTTAAAAATCAAAACACTTTCTCTAAACTGGCTAAATTTCCTTGTCTTAGGTCTCAAGCCAGCACTACATGAAATAACATTTAAATGCATTTTTATGTCACATTAAGTGGCATTAAAGTCTGAACGTGTATCACAAAAAGATTTGAGCATTTGGTGCAAAACACTGGACTTCATTAGTTATAGGTTTTGGTCATATATGTATATATACATACAGTATATGTATGTATTATATATAGATATGTATATATATATGTGTATATATATGTATGTATATATATATGTTTATAGTGTACTGTATATATATACAGTACATATATATTATGTATGCATAATGCATATATGTATGCACATATGTATATATTTTGTATATACAGTAAGCATCCATAACCCTGTATGAATATATTGTGGTTTGGAGAGTCAGCAAAACACTTGCTTAATCAGGAAAATGTAAAATAGACAATTTGAGGAAAGGTTTTTGCTCAGGTTTCCTGTCAGTCAATGCTACAGTAGCATTGGGTCTACTTCCTGTTAACAAGATATGTTTACAGCATCAGCGTTGGCCTCCCACTGTCTGTGTATTTGTGCATTTGTGTTCCTTGTCACCCCTCAAGACTGATGCACGATGCTCACACGTGTCTATTAACGATTAACCAACAAGGACCGGCCATCTTCTGGGAGACTAATAGACGACAGTTGCGCCACAGTGCTCAGAGACTGAGCCTAGGCCTTCCTTTGTCATGGCGTACAAGTAGCAGGATGCTGTGTGTAAACATTAACCAAAGTCTTGCTACTGAGGGCTCACTTGTGGCAAACCACAATATCCACCCCTTTCAGAGTTTAGACTGGGGAAATATTAACCCCATCCCAGCTGGGGCTCTTCCTCTTATCGTCCCACGGATAAATGAAGAGACGCTGATCCTTCCATCACACTCTGCTCCTCCTTCCTCCTACTCATCCATCCGCTCTCTCTGTTTGTGTCTCTCTTGGCACCACCGATGGTGGCGACTTGTAAAAGAGGAAGAGATTGATATGATGAGAGGAAAATGTGCTGCATCTTGCCTCCGGATGAGAAAGGATAATGTATGGAATTATTGCTTTGTGTGATAACAGTTCTTGCCCCCTTCCCAAAACCCTCAACAAAATTAGTGATATATGATGATATCAACAGAGATAATAGTTTATACTGGCATCACATCATAATATGCAATAGACAGTTATTGTAAAGCAATTGTCTTATTTTGCAATAACAATGTTTATTTGTTAAATGCATTCAGTGTCATCACAGTATCCATCCATCCATCCATTTTCCTCCGCTTATCCGGGTTCGGGTCACGGGGGCAGCAGCTTCAGTAGGGAAGTCCAGACTTCCCGGTCCCCAGCGACCTCTTCCAGCTCCATCGGGAGGACACCAAGGCGTTTCCAGGCCAGCTGTGAGACATAGTCCCTCCAGCGTGTCCTAGGTCTTCCCAGGGGCCTTCTCCCGACTGGGCATGCCCGAAACACCTCACCAGGGAGGCGCCCGGGAGGCATCCGGACTAGATGCCCGAGCCACCTCAACTGGCTCCTCTCGATGTGAAGGAGCAGCGGCTCTACTTTGAGCTCCTCCCGGATGGCCAAGCTCCTCACCTTATCTCTTAGGGTGAGTCCAGCCACCCTACGAAGGAAACTCATTTCCACCGCTTGTATCCGCGATCTCATTCTTTCGGTCATGAGTCATCACAGTAAACAAATCTTAATCTGTTGATTATACCAAATGTGACCTGAGTTTGTGTGTAGTTTGAGTTAACAGCTGCTGCCAATGCTGTATCTGTATCAGTTGATGTAAAAAAATTGATAATGAAGTGCTTGACAATGTTGGTAAAAAGCCAATATCAAGCATCTCTATTATAAACCTCCTTTCTGAGTTACTACCTTATCGTGGTGGAGGAGTTTGCGTGTCCCAATTATCCTAGGAGCTAAGTTGTCGGGGGCTGTCATGCCCCTGGTAGGGTCACCTATGACAAACAGGTCCAGGGGAGGGACCAGACAAAGAGTGGCTCAATAGACCCCAATGATGCACAAGAACAATAGAATTCGTTTTCTCTCGTCCGGACGTGGGTCACCGGGGCACCCCTCTAGAGCCAGCCTGGAGGTGGGGCACGATTGCGAGCGTCTGGTGGCCGGGCCTGCACCCATGGGGCCCGGTCGGGCACAGTTTGAAAAGGTAACGTGGGTACCCCCTCCCATGAGCTCACCACTCGTGGGAGGGGCCAAAGGGGTCGGGTGCAAAAAGAGCTGGGTGGCAGCCGGAGGCGAAGGCCTTGGCGGTCCAATCCTCGGCTACAGAAGCTAGTTGTCGGTACGTGGAATGTCACCTCTCTGCCGGGAAAGGAGCCTGAGCTGCTGCGTGAGGTGGAGAAATTCCGGCAAGATATAGTCGGACTCACCTCAACGCATAGCAAGGGCTCTGGAACCAGTCTTCTCGAGAGGGGTTGGACTTCATTCCACTTTGATGTTGCAGCAATGAGAGGCAACGGACAAGGTAGGCAATTCTTGTTGCCCCCCGGCTCCAAGCCTGCATGTTGGAGTTTACCCCAGTAAATGAGAGGGTAGTTGCCCTATGTCTTCGAGTGGGGGGACGGGTCCTGACTGTTGTTTGCGCTTATGCGCCAAACAGCAGTTCAGAATACCCACCTTTTTTGGAGTCTTAAGAGGAAGTACTAGAGAGTGCACCCTCGAGGGATTCCCTTGTTCTGCTGGGTGACTTAAACGCTCATGTTGGTAGCAACAGAGACCTGGAGAGGTGTGATTGGGAGGAACGGCCCCTTTGATCTTAACCCGAGCGGCGTCCTGTTTTTGGACTTCTGTGCTCGTCACAGATTGTCTATAACGAACATCATGTTCAAGCATAAGGGTGCACTTGGCACCAGGACACCCTGGGGCACAGTTCAATGATTGACTTTGTGGTTGTGTCGTCGGACTTGCGGCCACATGTTTTGGACACTCGGGTGAAGAAAGGGGCGGAGCTGTCAACTGATCACCACCTGGTGGTGAGTTAGTTCCGATGGTGGGGGAGGATGCTGGTCAGACCTAGCAGACCCAAACGCAATGTAAGGGTTTGCTGGGAACGTCTGGCAGAGTCCCCTGTCAGAAGGAGTTTCAACTCCCAACTCCGGGAGAGCTTTGACCATGTTCCGAAAGAGGCAGCGGACATTGAGTCAGAGTGGGCGATGTTTCGTGCCTGCATTGTCGATTGCTGAACGGAGCTGTGGCCGGAGGTGGTCGGTGCCTGTCGTGGCGGTAATCCTAGAACCCGTTGGTGGAAGCCAGTGGTGAGGGATGCCGTCAAGCTGAAGAAAGAGTCCTATAAGGCCGTTTTGGCCCATGGGACTCTGGAGGCAGCTGACAGGTACAAACCGGCAGGCCAAGCGGTCTGCAGCTCTGGCAGTCGCTGAGGCAAAAACCCGGACATGGGACAAGTTCGGCGAGGCCATGGAAAACGACTTCCGGATGGCTTTAAAGAGATTCTGGACCATCATCCGCCGTCTCAGGAGGGGGAAGCAGTGCACAGTCAACACAGTGTATGGTGGGGACGGTGTGCTGCTTAATTTGACTCGAGATGTTGTGGACCGGTGGAGGGAATACTTTGAAGACCGCCTTAATCCCACCGACACGTCTTCCAACATGGAAGCAGTGCCTAGGGACTCTGAGGCGGGTTTGCCTATCTCTGGGGCTGAGGTTACCCAGGTGGTCAAAAAGCTCCTTGGTGGCAAGCCCCAGGGGGTGGATGAGATCTGCCCGGAGTTCCTTAAAGCCCTGGATGCTGTGGGCGTGTCTTGCTTGACTCGACTCTGCAGCATTGCGTGGACGTCGGGGTCGGTGCCCCTGGACTGGCAGACTGGGGTGGTGGTCCTGCTTTTCAAGAAGGGGGACCAGAGGGTGTGCTCTAACTATCGTGGGATCACACTCAGCCTTCCCGGTAAGGTCTATTCAGGGGTTCTGGAGAGGAAGATCCGCCGGATAGTTGAATCTCGGATTCAGGAGGAGCAGTGTGTTTTTTGTCCTGGTCGTGGAACTGTGGACCAGTTCTATACCCTGGGCAGGGTCCTTGAGGGTGCATGGGAGTTTGCCCAACCAGTCTACATGTGTTTTGTGGACTTGGAGAAGGCATTCGACCGTGCTCCTCGCGGAATACTGTGGGGAGTGCTCCGGGAATATGGGGTATCGGACCACCTAATCCAGGCGGTTTTGTCCGGTATGACCGGTGTCAGAGTTTGGTTCGCATTGCCGGCAATAAGTCGGACCCGTTTCCAGTGTGGGTTGGAATCCACCAGGGCTGTCCTTTGTCACCGATTCTGTCCGTTACTTTCATGGACAGAATTTCTAGGCGCAGCCAGGGCGTTGAGGGGTTTCGGTTTGGTGGCCGCAGGATTCGGTCCCTGCTTTTTGCAGATGATGTGGTCTTGTCGGCTTCATCGACCTTTGATCTTCAACTCTTACTGGATTGGTTCGCGGGTGAGTGTGAAGCGGCTGGGATGATAATCAGCACCTCCAAGTCCGAGTCCATGGTTCTCACCCAGGAAAGGGTGGAGGGCCATCTCCCGGTCGAAGATGAGGTCCTGCCTCAAGTGGAGGAGTTTAAGTACCTCGGAGTCTTGTTCGCAAGTGATGGAAGGATGGAACGCGAGATGGACAGGTGGATTGGTGCAGGGTCTGCAGTGATGCGGACTCTGCACCGGTCTGTCGTGGTAAAGACAGAGCTGAGCCGAAAGGCAAAGCTCTCAATTTACCGGTCGATCTACATTCCTACCCTCACCTATGGTCATGAGCTTTGGGTAGTGACCGAAAGGACAAGATTCGGGTACAAGTGGCCGAAATGAGTTTTCTCCGCAGGGTGGCTGGGCTCTCTCTTAGAGATAGGATGAGAAGCACTGACATCAGGGAGAGACTTGGAGTAGAACCGCTGCTCCTACGCATTGAGAGGAGCTAGATGAGGTGGCTCGGGCATCTGGTTAGGATGCCTCCCAGACGCCTTTCCTGGGGAGGTGTTCAGGGCACGTCCAACTGGTAGGAGGCCTCGGGGAAGACCCAGGATACGTTGGAGAGACTATGTCTCTCGGCTGGCCTGGGAACGCCTCGGCATCCGCCGGAAAGAGCTAGACGAAGTCCCCAGGGAGAGGGAAGTCTAGGCTTCTCTGCTTAGGTTGCTGCCCCCGCGACCCGACATCGGATAAGCGGGAGAAAATGGATGGATGGATGGATCTATTATAAACCTGGGGTGCTGGGGCCATTTCCAGCATATTTCATAATATACTATTGGATATTGTTACGATGTCTTTTCGGCATGGTGCTAATGACCCTGAGGATGCGGAGAGCAGGATGCAAAACTGGTCAGGTAAGCTTTACATTTTAATGAGATGACAGCGAATAACATGAACGAACTCAGCAACAAGCGACAACCGACAACCAAACGACAATGACAATGCTCCAACAACAAAGGGCGCGCACACCTGAACATAAATAGCAAGAACACAAACAAGAAACAGGTGCGCGTAATTATAAGAAATGTCAAATCAGGGAAGGCAGGAAAAAACATGAAAATAGGAAATAACCACAACACAGGCATACTAATACAAATTAAGCATACTGCCACGCCAATAAACACCCGGAGCGTGACAGGATATTATTCTAATAACGTTTTACTTTGCCACTTATATTATCCTACATTGGGTTGATTTTAGCATCTGTAATGTACAAAATGTGTCAAAGTGGCCCCCAAATTCATTGATTTTTCTTTACGCAGCCGAACGAACAAATCCGGACAATCTTTTAAATCGCAACAGAGCTGCTACAATCAAGGACTTTAATGTAAGTAGGTGTGGTCACTTTCAAAGCACCTGAAGGTAATTTGTCCAGTTTTTCTATTCAAAGTGGAAAAGTTGCCAGTTTATCATTAAACTAAACATCCCCCTATCATGATAGTCAGCATACCTCTGTGACGTCGGGCCTTGCACGGCCCAAATAGACTGAAGAGCTTTCATGTGTCCACTCCTCTTGGAAAGGCTCATGGTGGACTCACACCAAACAGCTTCATTATTTCCAACAATATCGAACAAATGTGAGCTGAAGCTACAGCAGTGTAATCACACAGTTTAAATGAAAAACCTGCATTTTACCATGACTGTTCAAGCAAAATAAAATATCGGATTGTCCCAAACTGGTCCCTAATTACACTTGACATATAATTGCATAGAGTGACCTCCAATGTAATGAATGCCATGCCCCAATTGTTCACCAGAAAACTTGTTCACTTGAATAAATAACTGCAATAGGCGAGCTTAAAGATTGTTTGAAATTGTGATGGGAAGAAAGGTGACGAGTATCATGTACTGATTTGACCTCTACTCTAATAGATGCCTCACTGAATTCCCCCTCAAAAAAAGCCCCTATTTCTGCCGTCAAAAAATAATGTTGCCGTAATTACGTTTACTATTTTACTATGACTGATATTGACGTGTGGTGGTAGACGTCTTTACAACACAGCCACACATGCCACACATGACATGGCATCGGTAAAGCTGAAGCTTCTGGTGCTGTTTAAAGAGATACTGCAGCTTTATGCAGCATAGAGCACAAGCTGTGAAACATTCCAGCAGTGTCAAAAATAATTAGGGATTGGAAAAAGGAGAACGTTTTGATGTTCACTGACAAGCAACTGGACGCAACTCGCTGGACTAGGGAGTATGGAGGTTAGCAAAAAGTTTGGACAGAAGGTTTATGGGGTGTAATTATTAGGACAAATACAACCGAGTAATGTCCAGGAAAAAAGCAATGTCAATTTACACCTCAGTGAATAACAGAGGTTGTAATTACATAGAATAATATACATTATCATATTATAATTAGAGCTGTCAAAAATAGCACGCTAATGGTGGTAGCTAATTTATTAAATAAATAATTTATTAATTACGTATTTTTTTGTGTGTGACCAAGACACTCTTTTATTACTTTTTTCTGACTTGAACACATCAACAGCAGTGCAAATCCAACACAATATACTGTATGTACCTCCAACTCACAAACATTTCTCCAGGGGTGGGCAAACATTTTATTAAAAAAATTGGCAGAGAGGTATATATTTAGGTGGCATCAAACAGATCGCCAAAACAACACATCCCCAGCAAGTTAACCATTTAAAGTTACGTGTTATGTTTAGCGCTTAGTTGTTATGAAATAGTTGATGTATGTGATGCGTTATTTCCAAATGACTTAAAGGAAGGCTGGGTAGTCCAGCTGCAACAACAATATGAAATCCGAAAAACAAAATAAATATAAAAGGGTGACCGGAGTGTTCTAGCTATAGGGGGCTCACACTACTCAGCCTCCCCGGGAAAGTCTATTCCAGGGTGCTGGAGAGAAGGGTACGATTGTTAGTCGAACCTCGGTTACAGGAGTTGCAATGTGGTTTTCGTCCCGGTCGCCGAACACTGGACCAGCTCTACACCCTTGCAGGGGTACTGGAGGGTATGTGAGAGTTTGCCAAACCGGTCTACATGTGCTTTGTAGACCTGGAAAAGGCATTCGACCGTGTCCCTCTTGGTGTCCTGTGGGGGGTGCTCCGGGAGTACGGGATTGGTGGTCCGCTACTACGTGCCATTTGGTCCTTGTACAATCGAAGCAGGAGTCTGGTTCGCATTACCAGCAGTAAGTTGAGCTTCTTTCCAGTAAACGTTGCCTTTTGTCACCGATTCTGTTCATAACCTTCAAGGACAGAATTTCTAGGCGCAGCCAAGGCGCTTAGAAAGTCCAGCTTGGTGACCTTAGGATCTCGTTTCTGCTATTTGCAGACGATGCGGTCCTTATGGCCTCATTAAGCTGTAACCTTCAGCGTTTACTGGAGCAGTTTGCAGCTGAGTGTGAAGCTTCTGGGATGAGACTCAGCACCTCCAAATCCGAGGCCATGGTTCTCAGTCGGAAACGGGTGGATTGTACCCTCCAGGTTGGGAATGAGGTCTTACCCCAGGAGTTCAAGTATCCCGGGGTCTTGTTCATGAGTGATGGGAGGCTGGAGCATGAGGTCAACAGACGAATTGTTGCAGGGTCTACAGTAATGCAGTTGCTGTACTGGACCGTCGTGGTGAAGAGCTGAGCCGGAAGGCAAAGTTCTCCGTTTACCGATCAATCAATGTTCTCACCCAGTACAAACAAGCGATGGAAATGAGTTTCCTCCGTAGGGTGGCTGGACACACCCTAAGAGCTCAGAATAGAGCCACTGCTCCTTCACATCGAGAGGAGCCAGTTGAGGTGGCTCGGGCATATAGTACGAATGCCTCCCGGGCACCTCCCTGGTGAGGTGTTTTGGGCATGCCCAGCCGGGAGAAGTCCCCGGGGAAGACCTAGGACACGCTGGGGGGACTATGTCTCACAGCTGGCCTGGGAACGCCTTGGTGTCCTCCCTGTGTAGCTGGAAGAGGTCGCCGAAGACCGGGAAGTCTGGACTTCCCTACTGAAACTGCTGCCCCCGCGACCCGGACCCAGATAAGCAAAGGAAAATAGAATGGAAAAATAAAACCTTTGAAATCAAAAGTTTGTCAAAGTCTCCTTGTTTACTTCTGACGATCTCCTCAACATATTTTGCAATCAAGCAAAAATAAAAACAAACATGGCAAAATATACGAAAAGTACTACAAGCTTTTCTGCATTCTTTTTGGCAGAAAAATATGGGTGTTTTTTGGGGATGGGTATTGTGCGTAAATATTTGTTTGTATGCCCAAATGGTGCAGTTCGTTGGTTGTGCGTCGTGTGAACAACCGAGGAACACGTGTTGTATTTGGATGGCTTTTTTGTAAATGCTGCATTTAATAATTTTTTTATCAACTCAAGCATGCCACAATAGCACTGCAAGTCATGTTGCCAGCTACAGTTTAAATGTTAAAGATTAAGACGCTTGGCATGCCTGATATGGCCCGCGGGGCGCAGTTTGCCACACTTCTCCAGTCCATTCAACGCCCAAATGACACTTCCTCATTGTCACTCGACCACTGTGAGGTGCATTCAAGATGAACGATAACAAAGCATCTTCATTCTGGGTGTATGTGTGGTCTACATAAACAGAAAGACAAAGAAACACAATAAGTGGATATTCTTATCACTCACTAACGTAAGTCTTACTATGGAAGTACAATTTGCTGCATGCTCAGAAATCCCATTAAACACAGTACATCTACTGTACACTCAGCAAATTGCGTGGTGTTTTGAACAGTTTTCTAGAGGAACAATTGACATTTAAAGTATAAATGGTTCTGGGTTCGAATCTCTGTTGGGCATCTCTGTGTGGAGTTTGCATGTTCTCCCCGTGCATGCGTGGGTTTTCTCCAGGTACTCCGGTTTCCTCCCACATTCCAAAAACATGCATGTTAGGTTAATTGGCGACTCTAAATTGTCCATTACAGTGTGAGTGGGAATGGTTGTATGTCTTTGTTTGTCTATATGTGCCCTGCGATTGACTGGCGACCAGTCCAGGGCGTACCCCGCCTCCTGCCCAAAGTCCAAAGCTGGGATAGGCTGCAGCATACCCGCGACCCTAATGAGGATAAGTGGTATAGAACATGAATGATGTATCTGTCTTCCATTGTTAACTAATTTAATTAATCACAAAATTGGCTATAGATAAACAGTGGTGTGATGAAAAGGGTTTATTCCTGATTTTTTTTGTGCATGTTTGTCACACTTAAATGTTTCAGATCACGAAACAAATTGAAATATTAAACAATGACAACACAACCGAACACAAAATGCAGTTTTAAATTAAACTTTTTATTATTAAGGGAGAAAAAAATCTAAACCTACATGACCCTGTGTGGAAAAAGTGATTGCCCTCTAAACCTAATGACTGATTAGGCCACCCTTAGCAGCTACAACTGCAGTCAAGTCTTTGCAATAACCTGCAATGAGTCTATACCAGCAGCACTGTGGAGGAAGTTTTGCCTACTTATCTTTCCAGAATTATTGTGATTCAGCCACATTGAAGGGTTTTCCAGCATGAACCACATTTTTAAGGTAATGCCACAGCATCTCAATAGGACTCAGGTCAGGACTTTGACTAGGCCACTCCATAGTCTTCATTTTGTTGTTCTTCATCCATTCAGAGATGGATGTAGGTGGGTTTTGGATCATTGTCCTGCTGCTGAACCTTAGTTCGTTTCAGCTTGACATCACTGATAGATGGCCGGATATTCTCCTTCAGGATTTTTTGGTAGACAGCAGAATTCATGGTTCCATTTATCATGGTAAGTCTTTCAGGTTCTGAAGCATCAAAACAGCTCCAGAACATCACACTACCACCACCATATTTTACTGTTGGTATGATGCTCTTTTTATGAAATGCAGAATTACATTTACGCCAGATGTAATGGGATGCACCCCATCCAAAAAGTTAAACTTCCTTATGGTGGAGTCATGAACACTGACCTTAACTGAGTGAGTCCTGCAGTTCTTTGGATGTTATTGTGGGGTTTTTTGTGACCTCTTGGATGAGATTTTGCTGCACTTTTGGGGTAATGTTGGTTGGCTGGCCCCTTCTGGGAAGGTTAACCACTGTTCCATGTTTTCACCATTTGTGGCTACTGGCTCTCACCATGGTTTGATGGAGTCCCAAAGCTTTACAAATGACTTTTTAACCTTTTCCAGACTGATATACCTTTTTCCCACCATTGTAAATACATACTGTACCTATATAAACACAATGTACACTATTTATTGGCTCTAATTCTAACAGTCCACCTGGAATTTGTCTTAATTTTACTGTCAAAGTGTCTTACAAGCAATTTGTGCATGGTTCCTTTTTTTTCTGGCGCACTTAGCATTAGTGAATAGAATACAATAGAATGCCTTCATAGTCATTGTCACAGAAGGTGTTGCAGGAAGTATAAAAGTAAATCACACAATAATAATGGAAAAACTCAGTAATAAATGCAAGCTAAACCTGTTATGACAAACCAACTCAAAAAAGGCAATTACATTTTACACTGCAAAACATTAAAGAAAAAAAACACCTAAATGTCAAATAAAATATCAAATTTCTGAAGAACTTGGTCTTAGAAAGCTTGCTTCCGTGTCCTTCTGCATCACATAGGCTAGCACTGCATGCTCACACAGACCCCCACCCACTCTGCCCACATTGCTTTGTCTTCTGGAGCTGCCGTGATGTAGTCTCCATGATTAACGTAACGACCGGTACACAGCAAATAGAAAGTGCTCTCACTTTAGAAACAGCTGGAATAATTTTGATAGTTCAAGAGGTTCAGTAGTTAAAAAAAATACCATTGCAAATCTCATTGCCGGCTACAGCTCTGATGTAGATTTAAAAATATACATATTTTGTATAGGCCTAACGGGTCAAATATGGGGTCTTATTTTACGCAGGTTTGATATATACTCTCCTCTTCATTGTGCCTATTTATAGTTCATACAGTATTACCAGTCTAATTTAACAAGCTGATAGCAGTGCGTCAAGGCAAGGTCAAAGTTTAAAGCAAGACACGGTGGCTTTGGGTGCCATTAACATGGAAATGAATGCAACAGCTCAACAGCCCGTTTTGCCTTAGCTACAGTGAACAGGCTAAATAAGTTACAGTGAAAAATCACAAGGGCTGTACTTGATAAGACATACTTGTGTTACTATGGCAACATCCATGGCTCAAGCTAAGAATGCAGAGATGTGGAGAATTGTTGTCATTTTTTTTTAAATGTGGGTTTTGCTAACAGACGTGCATATTATTACCACATTGGCACATTAATGGCTCCATTCAGGGACAATCTCAACAATAGCCAGAGGTGCATACACTGAGCAGTGTGAAACAAACACAAAGACCTCCATCCATCATATCTGTTTTCTTTATATTGCAAACTGCACACATAAAATGGCTTTATTCGATACAGCATGTGAAAAACATTTCTTGCATTTAGCACATTACCACTGCTTTACTAAAAAAAGTGTTTGCCCTTAGATGCACCAGCACATGCCTCAATTCAACTTAATTTAGAGAATTTGTGTTTTTGTTGTTGCGTTTTAATTTCACAAGTAAATTAAAAGGCACAGCCAACACAACATCTACTTCCAACTGTGCTGCTATGGTGAAAATAAAAGCTGGCACATTCAATAAACAGCACTTGGACCGAACCTCTTGCAGCTGATAAAAATTAAAAAACATGCACTTCTCTGCAGTGTGTTAAATATTAATACAAATTCTTACCAGTAAGTGTAAGTTGTTCCACAAATACTTTGTATAGTTTTCACATGTTTTTCATTCTAGAGTGTCCCTGCTTATGCTCACTTTAATTTGCATTGATGTACAATGAATGTGATTATGCTTTTCAAGTCTCTAATTCGACTTTTGCAACATTTTATCCTTTTAAAAAGCATAACTGGCACTCCAACAGATATTTTGACCAAAAATATTATTTGACTGGAATTCTTCATGCTGTAAATTAAATTCGTGGTAGGTCTCGTAGTGACCATACTTTGTTTAATGACTCCTTTTTGCTTCCAGTACAGACTAATATTGTTGTACTGTGCTTATTAAGTGAAACATATCTTCCACTGAATTTTACAATATCTACTGTACTATTTATTCAGATGATCCGTGCACTGTGCTAGTGCCCCCTGCTGTTCAAAGCCCCCACTGTTTTACATCTGACTAATGTCGCTATAATACTTCACTACAGTCCTCTCGTTTAAACTGTGGATATTATTATTTCTAATAATATGATTAATATTGGTGTAATTTGCAGCGGTGTAGAGCTGCACTCTCATGTTAAGAGGTGTTTCTAATATTGTGCCGTTAAAACACTAACCACAATAACAGGCAGCACTCATTATGGCACAGATGCAGTTGTGCACCACTGCAACCTACAACTACAATAGTAAAAATGTTGCTACATTGATTCCCCTTTGACAATGTCAGTAAAAAACATTGTGTTTTGATTATTTTTTATTTTGTAAATTGCATTATACTTTCTATATTCCAATTTTATAACATAAAACGGGAGAAGTGGGGTACCAAACTAGCACTAATAATATCTGCATGGAAGCAAGAGGTTTGCATGAGTGCAGCAAGCCAAAGCACAGCATGTCTCAGTCTCCAACAATCTAAAGACAATGAAGGTTCACCACACTGTAATTAGCCAACAATGAGTTTGCCAGTCATTTCTCATAAATATGAATGAGGAGGGATGGATAGAAGGTGTTGGGTCTAAATTTGCCACCATTTTTTTTTTCTTGACGTGAGACGGAGAACACGGCCCAGTGTTATATTCATCCTATCAAAACCTCCTGAGGGAGAGAGTTTTTAAAAAGCTTTTGTGTGTCACTCTTTCCCTGTCATGACTGGATGAGTGCAGCTTGTAGAAGGCGTCAAAGGGTGCAGATTGATGGAGCAAGTTTGCTTTTTTGTGTGCGTGTTTTGGGTTTTTTTTTTTTACTTTTTGATTAACTTTAACTTTTTGTTTTTTAAAAACTCCTTTGATGTCGGCTGTTAATATGAAATCATGAAAAGTTTTGGGAATGTAGCAGAAAATATGCTTGAATTTAAAGCCAGGTTTATGATTACTTAGCAGCCAACGTAACAACTTTCGTCATATGTGATGCCTAGAACCTAGATACGAAATGGTAAAAAGGCAGTCTTTCATTATTTAACATCAGTGAGCTTCATTATATTGTTTGACTGTATATACAACAACAATCTTTTAAGGTTCCACCGTAGAAAAATACAAGCACTGGTGTACCGCCGGTCGCTGGCAGAAATTAGCCACTAACTCAGTTAATAACAGTAATGAAAGTCAGGCGTATTGGTGACGATGCATTCAAAGATAAGAAGACTTGTGTGATTTTCTATAGTATTGCGGCAATTGTGGCTGTCTTAATTCATGTTTTGGAGTTCAGTTCCGGCACATGGTGGCTGACTGGGTAGCATGTTGGCCTCACAGTCAGGAGGTTCAGGGTTCGAATCTCCGTTGGGCATCTCTGTGTGGAGTTTGCATGTTCTCCCCGTGCGCGCGTGAGTTTTCCCTGGGTAGTCCGGTTTCCTCCCACATTCCAAAATCACGAATGTTAGGTTAATTGGCGACTCTAAATTGTCCATTGGTAAGAATATGAGTGTGAATCCATGTTTGTTTGCCCTGCGATTGACTGGCGACCAGTCCGGGGTGTACCCCGCTTCCCACCCGGAGTCAGATGGGATAGGCTCCAGCATACCCGCGACCCGAATGAGGATAAACAGTATATAAAATGAGGAATAGATGGAGTTCAGTTCTTCCCCAGTGCATGTACAGTATGGCGTTGCTAACGAGTCTATCACTCTACACGGGCAACCCTCGTTTGAAACTCCCTCAATGCCCATATTTATTATTATTATTGTTTTCTACCATTATGTTTTTTGATACTGACTCTCATGGTGTTTGGTGAAAAACAATCTGTCCAGCCCACTGAATGCATGAGTACCACATGCACCATCCACCACTGACTTTTACTATGCAATTATGGCGTTTAAAGAGTAAGTGCAAAAAAAGTTATATATTCCACCAATAACCTGAAAAGAATCTGGTAATGAAAAAGAAATATTGTAAAAATAAATGATGGTCTGTTGTATGTTGACCAGAAGCCATTTGTACAATAAATAAATTGCACAATAAACATCTTATTCTAATACATGCCTGGTACTCCGTAGTATAGTAGTATAATGTATTACTGAATTTCCTCAAATAAATGGTGTGCCTCGATCAACCACTTATACATAAATTCTACACATCAAATTGCATAAAAAAATAACAAACAGGTGGTGCCCCTAGGTGGCCATAATTATTAGTTTTACTATGACTGATACCACTGATGTGTCGTGGTGGACATCATTATCAAAACAAACAAAACCTGCACAGCAGATGTGGCATCTGCCTGACATTATTTATTCAAGGCATTAAAAAACAAAAATGCAATATAAAAATACATTTGTACAAATAAAGACTAGGGATGTAAATATGTGATAGAAGATTTGATTCAAATCTAGATACACAAGTTATAACGTATAAAACAAATATAAAAACGATTCAATACGATTGGATTTGATATGATTCAATTCTAGGGTTAATGTTTTTTGACGTAGATATTAATCTTACACTATAAAATAAAAGTGTCAGTTATAAAAAGTGGCATTCTTACAGTACTTTCCAGTATCTTACAGCACATCATTTACCCAAGCATGCTCAAATGTATTTATTGTTTTGGCCAAAAAAGACTTGGGGTGAATATTTTACATTTTCTATTCTATATTTTAATACCTCTTATTTGGAACATTTCTGTACCAACATGTCCAATATATACTGTATTCTTTTCAACGCTTCAGGCGCAACATTTCAAAGTAATCAAATTTTAAAGCAGAAAAGTTACCATACTCGCCTCTGTTGGTTTGGCTGGTGAAGTTTTGCACCTTCTAAAATTAATACAAATATGTTCCAAACTTTGGCGGTCAGACACATTATTAAGATATCCCAAAACAAGCCGGCTAGCATTGGCCGGCTGCAGTCATGTAATCTGGGGTCACCAATGTTCTTATTGTGAGAGCAACTTTTACCGAATGAAAATGGTTTGTATTTCAGAATGCATGTCTTTCTAGCACTCCCACATTAGCAACTGAAAACCCAAATGAAAAGCAGGCTTGCGGGCAACTCATGCAGCCATGGGGGAACCACGTTGGTGACCCGTGGTAAGCTATGGGACATACCTGACAATCCAAAAGAGCAGTCTCCTGCGTTGTTCATAAGACAATGATTGCTTCTCTCATGATAACCAGTGCATGTCTCCCCAATCGATTCATCTAAAGATTTATGGCTGATTTGTATTGATGCGGGAGTCTTCTTCTGGTGCATCTGATTTGTTTGCTCTCAAACCGGATAGCTGGTCAAATCGGTTTATCGTTAACATTCCTAATAAAAACCTACCCCTAAAAGACACCCTGTACTCTCTGCTGTTGAGTATATGAACAAATGACACTTGTAGTTAACAAATACACAACAAAGTAGTAACCTAACATGTTGAAACTAAATATTGACTCTCTACAACATCAAAACATTAATGTGTGTTATTGTTTTAATTAACATGTTTTATATTTGTATTATATTTATATTTCTGTCATCAGTTTGTTGGCTTCAGAGAACAATTTTCACCACAGAAATTGGAAGGGGAGTGGGGGAGGAGGGAGGAAAATGTTGACATTTTGCATGAATAATTTGACAGTGTGATGAATTATGGCCTTTTTGGCACCTTAATGCTCTGTACACTTTGAATAATTTGGAGTTGAAAAATGTGGTGAAGTCATTAAACAGACAAAAGTCAAAGAAAGTCTTTAATGCTATAAGTGCATGTCAATATGAACCCTGATAAACTGTAACAACAAGGTGTCGGTAAATAACAGGAAGTGACAAGACGGCCCAGCAATTGTTTTGTATGGTTTCTAAATTCTTTGACCATCCACTGCATCTAACCATCTTTCAATCTACTGTACCTACCTGTATGGGTCAGAAAGGGACAAGTTTACATATTTAAAATAAAGTATGACTTCAATATATAGGCTACAGGTTCCCAAACTTGGGTACATGTACCCCCATGCGATGTGATGGGGGGTACATGAATATAAATCGATCATATTTCCACCTAAAACTCACAATTAAGAGTGCACCTGATCGCCTCACGGTGCAAGGAGAAGCAGAAAGGAGACATGAGAGAACATGAAGTGTTCGTTGCTATGTGGGCGTCACATGACCAAATAAGTAAGCCTGTTGATTATTTTGTGCATTAAGAGTGCTCAATCTTGACAGTTTCATTTATACTGGTGTTTCAATCCCTGCACGGCACAATGAAGAAAGCACTGGGGGGATTTCCCCAAAAAAGGCTTTATTGATGGTTGTATGTATTTGTTTTTCAGATGCTGCTTCCTCAGGATTGTTAAACTTTCCCTTTCAATTCGGTATTAAATTAATATGCAGACAGAAACCCTAGCCATCGTGAGTAAAAAGTAAAACTCAAATTCAACCCATTCAAACAAAAGGTTTCCAACATCATGTTGGTATACAAAATATGTAGGATGATTACTTATCTTTTTATCAGTGCTCATGTGAAACTTTATCAAATTGTGACCATGCATTTATGATCTGGAATCACTATTAAATTAACCAACCAATTATGATCAAATTTTCATGTTAAAATGAAAAGGTTTATGTTTATGTAAGTGTGCAGGAGTAGGGGATACACAGCTTCAGCTCAAAAGTCTGAAGGGGTGTAACCACTGGGCTACATCAGCTATATTGATGGTTTCTGCACTTTTTACCATCATGTACCATTTTGTGCTTTTGACCTGAAGTTCTCTTGAAGATTAATAAAATATCTATCTATGTACCCCTATGAATGTAGCAAGGTCACCCTCTTGCTGTGTGAGCCATTCCTCAAGCTCAGAGTGCCAGGCTCACCATCTATAACTCTGCTGGGTCCATGTACATATATGGACAGTTTGTTCTACCACGGCTAGGTTGGACCCAGTTGCAGATAAGAGCTGACTCAACGGTGCTTGATCTTCTTTTCCTTTCGGCTTATCCCGTTAGGGGTCGCCACAGCGAATCAATTGCCTCCATCTAACTCTGTCTTCTGTATCCTCTTCTCTTGCGCCAACTACCTTCATGTCCTCTTTCACTACATCCATAAACCTCCTCTTTGGTCTTCCTCTAGGCCTCCTACCTGGCAATTCAAAACTCAGCATCCTTCTACCAATATATTCACTATCTCTCCTCTGGACATGTCCGAACCATCTCAGTCTGGCCTCTCTGACTTTATCTCCAAAACCTCTAACATGTGCTGTCCCTCTGATGTGCTCATTCCTGATCCTGTCCATCCTGGTCACACCCAAAGAGAACCTCAGCATCTTCATCTCTGCTACCTCCAGCTCTGCCTCCTGTCTTTTCCTCAGCGGCACTGTCTCTAAACCAAACAACATCGCTGGTCTCACCACAGTTTTGTACACCTTTCCTTTCATTTTAGCTGAAACTCTTCTATCACACATCACACCCGACACTTTTCTCCACCCATTCCAGCCTGCCTGCACACGCTTCTTCACCTCTTTTCCACACTCTCCATTGCTCTGGACTGTTGACCCTAAGTACTTAAAATCCTCCACCTTCTTTATCTCTTCTCCCTGTAACCTCACTCTTCCACTTGGGTCCCTCTCATTTACACACATGTACTCCGTCTTGCTGCAGCTAACCTTCATTCCTCTCCTTTCCAGGGCAAACCTCCACCCCTCAAGCTTCTCCTCCACCTGTTCCCTGCTCTCACTACATATCACAATGTCATCTGCAAACATCATAGTCCATGGAGATTCCTGTCTAACCTCGTCCGTCAGCCTGTCCATCACCATAGCAAACAAGAAGGGGCTCAGAGCTGATCCCTGATGTAGTCCCACCTTCACTCGGAACTCCTCTGTCACACCTGCAGCACACCTCACTACTGTCTTACAGTCCTCGTACATGTCCTGCACCGCTCTAACATACTTCTCTGCCACTCCAGACTTCCTCATACAATACCACAGTTCCTCTCTGGGCACCCTGTCATAAGCTTTCTCCAGATCTACAAAAACACAATGCAGCTCCCTCTGACCTTCCCTGTACTTCTCAATCAACATCCTCAAAGCAAATACTGCATCTGTTGTACTCTTTTTTGGCATAAAACCGTACTGCTGCTCACAAATGCTCACGTTTGCCCTTAGTCTAGCTTCAACTACTCTTTCCCATAACTTCATTGTATGGCTCATCAGCTTTATTCCTCTGTAGTTGCCACAACTCTGCACATCTCCCTTGTTCTTAAAAATGGGCACCAGCACACTTCTCCTCCATTCCTCAGGCATCTTCTCATTATCTAAGATCTTGTTAAACAACCCGGTCAGGAACTCTACTGCCACCTCTCCTAGACACTTCCATACCTCCACAGGTATATCATCAGGACCGAGTGCCTTTCCATTCTTCATCCTCTTCAATGCCCTCCTCACTTCTTCCTTACTAATCTTTGCTACTTCCTGGTCCACAACAGTCACCTCTTCTACTCTTTGTTCTCTTTCATTTTCCTCATTCATCAACTCTTCAAAGTACTCTTTCCATCTTCCCATGACACTACTGGCACCTGTCAATACCCTTCCATCCCTATCCTTCATCACCCTAACCTGCTGCACGTCCTTCCCATCTCTGTCCCTCTGCCTTGCCAACCTGTATAGATCTTTCTCTCCCTCCTTGCTGTCCAACCTAGCATACAAGTCATCATAAGCCCCTTGTTTGGCCTTTGCCACCTTTACTTTCACCTTACGCTGCATCTCTCTGTACTCCTGTCTACTCTCTTCAGTCCTCTCAGTGTCCCACTTCTTCTTAGCTAACCTCTTACTCTGTATACACTCCTGCACCTCCTCATTCCACCACCAAGTCTCCTTATCTACTTTCCTTCCAGATGACACACCAAGTACTCTCCTACCTGTCTCCCTGATCACAGTAGCTGTAGTTGTCCAGTCATCTGGAAGGACTTCCTGGCCACCCATAGCCTTTTTCAACTCCTTCCTAAATGTCACGCAACACTCCTCCTTTTTCAGCTTCCACCATTTTGTCCTCTGCTCTGCCTTTACCCTCTTCATCCTTCTCACCACTAGAGTCAACCTACACACCACCATCCTATGCTGTCTGGCTACACTCTCACCTACCACTGCTTTGCAGTCACTGACCTCCTTCAGGTTACACCTTCTACACAAGATGTAGTCTACCTGTGTGCTCCTACCTCCACTCTTGTAGGTCACCCTATGTTCCTGTCTCTTCTGGAAGAAAGTATTCACTACAGCCATTTCCATCCTTTTTGCAAAGTCGACCACCATCTGTCCTTCAGCGTTCCTCTCCTGGATACCAAACTTGCCCATCACCTCCTCATCATCTCTGTTTCCTGCACCAACATGCCCATTGAAGTCCGCACCAATGACAACTCTCTCACTTCTAGGGATGTTCTGCATCACTTCATCCAGGTCTGACCAGAATTTCTCTTTCTCCTCCATCTCACATCCTACCTGTGGAGCATACCCACTAACAACATTGAACATCACACCTTCGATTTCTAGCTTCAGGCTCATCACTCTATCTGACACTCTTTTTACCTCCAGGACGTTGCTAGCAAACTCCTCCTTCAAAATCACCCCTACTCCATTTCTCTTCCTATCTACACCATGATAGAACAGCTTGAACCCTGCTCCTAAGCTTCTAGCCTTGCTACCGTTCCACCTGGTCTCCTGGACACACAATATGTCTACCTTCCTTCTCTGCATCATGTCAACTAATTCTCTACCTTTTCCTGTCATAGTTCCAACATTCAAAGTCCCAACTCTTAGTTCTAGACTCTTAGCATTCCTCTTCTCTCTCCTCCTACGGACACACCTTCCTCCTCTCCTTCTTCGGCCAACAGTAATCCAGTTTCCACCGGCACCCTGTCGGTGAACAGCACCGGTGGCGGGCGTTGTTAACCCGGGCCACGTCCGATCCGGTATGGAAGTCATTTGTCTGATTCGCATGTTCTGGTTTGGCAAAGTTTTACGTCGGATGCCCTTCCTGACACAACCCTCTGTATTTATCCGGGCTTGGGACCGGCACAATAAGACACTGGCTTGTGCCCCGTTGCGGCTACATTACTCAACGGTGCTTGATAACATTTACTAAATTAACAAGAGACCTTGCAGGCAAATCAGGTCTCGAGTCCCAAATAAAGAAGTTGCATGCAGGCACATGGAGTCAGGAAGGTGTGACACGATGGAAACAATTGGAGGCAAAGGAAACTGAGCCTGAGCTTTGCTGATCAACTGGAGTGGCTACAGGTGTGTCTCGTGGGTCCGCCCAGACAAGGAACTGAGGTGTCTATGAGGAGAACAGCAGAGGTCAGCAAAAACCACACAACAGTCAAGAGAAGGTGACATAAATGCTCTTGACCACAAAATAATCATTAAACGTACTTATTTCTTCGTATGTTGCACACAGAGCAATGAACAAATTCAAGCTCTGTCTCCTTTCTGCTCAGTTGTCCTTGCGCCGTCAGTGTTAGCTGCTAATTGTGTTTCATTTTTACTTGAGTGCCCACTATGACAATTGGTGTACCCATTGGGGTACGCTTACCCCACTTTGGGAACCTAGAATCCATTTCAGGATAAATGTTTTTAAATTTAAATTGTCGACACATCTTGCTGATAACACAGAGCTAGTGAACGGACCCAAATTCAAACTCAATGCTAGAATGAACACTTTATTCTCTAAAACAATTACACTGCAGTAATGCGCTACACATTGTGTCAAAGCATGATGAACACAAAATAACTCCTGAATGTACCACATCCTGGACATTACTCCATATTTTTCATTTTAAACAAAAAACAAAATCTGCAATTTTTTTATTGTCAGGATTTTTGATTTTACATCGTGTGACAAGGCAGAGGTCAACTCAATTGCAAAAAAGCATCCTCAATTCAATTTTAGTTGTGTGCGGACTACACGGGTTACGACAACAACATTTTGTTAGAGTTTGGTTAATGTACATGATTTGGTTGCAGGTTTTATACTTCGGAAATCACAGCAGCTGAAATGTAAGTTCCAATGTTTGGTATTATTTATTTCATCCTCTTTGTGACGCTTTTCCATGTCACAAAAGACGGTGTTGTATACACAAGACATAAAGAAAGTATTGACCACAGTTTTCCCTGTTTTTTCAATCTGTTTGCAATATACAGTAATTGCATTTGGTTAGCGAGTCAAATCACTGTAGTCTGTGTGTCATGCACCTCTAAGTGAGGGCACCCTCTCTGGTACCCCTTATAGGAGACCCATATACTGTTGCTGTCTATCCGTACATCTCGTCTATCACATGGAGGTGAGCTTTTTGTATTTATTTACAGTACATGACTGGCAACATTTTAATTACTTGTTATTTTAATGTATTTATTTATTAAACAGATCCCCCACTCATTGAGGTAATTGTTTTTAGATAGATAGATAGATAGATAGATAGATAGATAGATAGATAGATAGATAGATAGATACATAGATACATAGATAGATAGATAGATAGATAGATAGATAGATAGATAGATAGATAGATAGATAGATAGATAGATAGATAGATAGATAGATTGATAGAAATTTATGCAAAAGAAAGGCACAATGTCTTTAAATAAAGACATAATGTCTGAATTGAACAGTTTTACAAATACTAGAGTTGAAGCAAATACATATATTCCGACCCTTTGGGGAGCTACCACTAGCTTGCATTAGCTGATTGATTATATATCAATTTATCCAACAATCCATGCATTATCCATTATCTCAGGATTGTAAAACTGGGATCTGGAGACAGCCATCGGTGTGGGGGTCTTCATTTTCTTTTGCAATAAATGACTGAAATTATTGAGTATAATTAAGAAATGCATACCAATGAATAGGAACCAGTGGGCCATCCATCCATCCATCCATTTTCCTTCGCTTATCCGGGTCCGGGTTGCGGGGACAGCAGCTTCAGTAGGGAAGTCCAGACTTCCCGGTCCCCAGCGACCTCTTCCAGCTCCATCGGGAGGACACCAAGGCGTTCCCAGGCCAGCTGTGAGACATAGTCCCTCCACCGTGTCCTAGGTCTTCCCGGGGGCCTTCTCCCGACTGGGCATGCCCGAAACACCTCAGCAGGGAGGCGCCCGGGAGGCATTCGGACTTGATGCCCGAGCCACCTCAACTGGCTCCTCTCGATGTGAAGGAGCAGTGGCTCTACTCTGAGCTCCTCCCGGATAGCCGAGCTCCTCACCCTATCTCTTAGGGTGAGTCCAGCCACCCTACGGAGGAAACTCATTTTCGCCGCTTGTATCCGCGATCTCATTCTTTCGGTCATGACCCATAACTCATGACCATAGGTGAGGGTGGGAACGTAGATCGATTGGTAAACGGAGAGCTTTGCCTTCCGGGTCAGCTCTCTCTTCACCACGACGGTCCGGTACAGCGACTGCATTACTGCAGATGCTGCACCGATCCGTCTGTCGAGCTCACGCTCCAACCTTCCCTCACTCGTGAACAAGAACCCGAGATACTTAAACTCCTCCACCTGAGGCAAAACCTCACTCCCAACCTGGAGGGTACAGTCCACCCGTTTCCAACTGTGGACCAGGGTCCACCCGGGTGGACCAGTGGGCCACTAAAACAAAAAACACTATAACAATGTTCACTTTTCTGTCAGTCATTTAATAAGAAGCAGTAAGTAATAATTTTTTTTATCATTATGTTAAATTTGAAACAATTAATTACACCTTAAACTGGTTTTAAAACTTGATCCAGTTTCATTTTTGTTATTGGCCATTTTTCTGTAAGCTATAAGTTTTCTTGCTTGAAAATTTCTATTAAACAGTTAAGTTTTATGAAACAGGTCTGACAATAGAGAAAATAATTATTTAGAGCTGATATTTACAGTGTGCTGCATTAACTGTCTCTGATCTAATATTCCCAATGTGATAAACAGTAACCCTGAAAACTGTGACGCAATCCCTATGAACAAACGTTTTTCGCCCTCTACTGGTTAGTTTTATATACACTCTGTGCTGACCAGCAAATGTGCCTCTCATTTTCGGTTCATTCCAAAAAAGGAAATTTTCCCAGAAAATAGGTGCTTGGACTACTAGCCTTGAATGGAGTCTACACACTCCCACTTGCATGAATTATTAATTTGCCTTAAATGGTGTACAGTATTTAGCTTTCAGTGTCCTGGCCATAATGGACCACATTATTACTAGTTAATGTATTAATGGCCAATGCAACATGCCGCCACAACACTAAGTACACTTGCACAATCTAAAGAAATCTACTACAAAACTTTGGAAAAATCATCCGCCTTTAGAAAGATAATGATGTTCAGTTTTGATTGACAGTGTCAGAGATGTATTCATTTCTCCTTATGTTTATTGTTGTGGTTGCATGCATAACACTGGAAGGTTCTCATAATTCAATATTTACCTATGGTACATCTACCGTAATATTTCCGCATATTCATCCATCCATCCATCCACTTTCTATGCCGCTTATCCTCACTGGGGGTATGCTGGAGCCTATCCCAGTTGACTTCGGGCAAGAGGCAGGGTACACCCTGGACTGGTCCCCAGCCAATCCTTATACCACATATTATGATTTCAAATATATGATTACCACATTGACCCGAATATAAGAATGTCTGAAAAATATGAGTCGTCTTATATTCGGGCTGTAAAGTTTTCTACATGTAAACCAGAAGGTGGTGCCAAACAACTTCTCCCCAAGAGACCCAGAGCTTTTCTTCCTGCCACTCATACATATCAGTGACAAACTTAGATGCACCTGTGACAGAGTGAAAAAACTTCTAGTTTGCAAGTTAGCAAACAACAGAGGGAGAATGATGGTGCTAATTTTAAGATAATGGTGGTGAATAATGATCACTGTGTAATGATCACTATGGCAAATTACCAGTTATTGTTTCACTGACAATGAAAACATTATTTTCTCTTTTGTTTTGTCTTTTTTCTCAAAATGGCTCTTGAAAAAGGTCAATATTCTGGTCAACACAGTATAGTAATCAAGTATGATCTCTTTTGGTTATTTGGCTACATGCAGCGCAGTCACTACTCTGCAAACTACAATGAAAAACATAAAAACAATCATTTAAAAAAAGTCTTCAGAAACTCATAACCGAGAATTATTACCTCAGATAATCGGATGGTGTTAATAATTTGGTATATAGTTGGTATATTATTGTAGTCAATGAAAAATTACACAACACAAGTTGTACTAAAAAGGAGAACATGTGGTCAGCATGTGAATGAAATGTGTCTGTCAGTGAAATGTTGGTGTTATTTTCACTATTTTCATGGGAAAGAACCAAAACTTCTGCAGATCTTTCAGGACTCGCCTGGGTTATTGGGATACGCTCCTGCTTCTCCTATAATGAGTGCTAAGCAGTGGGACAGACAGTGCACCTCGCTTTGCACACTCTCCCCCTTCCTCGGAGAATGGGAGGGGTGTGTTTTGTCTTGTTTTTTTTGCATCTGTTCTCCCTCTCTCCTCTGCAGGCCTGCTGCCGCTCTGTGCTCTGCTGCAGCCTTGTGACGTCACCGAGGGCTGGAGCGCTTTCTTGCTCCGGAGAGGAAAAATGGGCAAGATTGTTGCGAGGTGAGTCTTCATTTCTTTAAAAAAAATCGCATATGCATCGTAGGTGTGTTTGTGTATTGCCAGTAATCGCCTTATTGGCGCTCCCGTACAATCAATTTACATCTTATCGATGGGAGGAGGAAATCGGGTTTAAGCATGGCTCGTTCTCCCTCCTCATGAGGGGGTGACAGCTGCACCGACGTGAATGCACCTGACGCGGGGCCTTTTTTGTCCATTTAGCTCCAAAAATGTCATGTGGTGGTGATTTGGTATCGTCCACACCCACCTCTTAATATGCAGCCTGTGACTGCCTGCCTGATCCATGTGCGCGATGGTCAATGGGCATGTGCGCGTTTGCACGTCAAACTATGTAGCAGTACACATTTCTTACAGGCATGTTTCTTGACCAGCATGTATCGTGTAGTACAAAAATATAACGTCCAAATGGTACACACACACACACACACACGCACGCACGCACTACCCCACCACACACGCGCGCTCACACCCAATAACCTCGTCGGTGTTGATCATGAATGCAATCTGACAGCTACAACAAATGTGCACGTTCAAAAATAATGTTGCTCCCGTGAGAAGCTTGGTACTGTCACGCTGTGTGCCTCCTCACTTGAAGCCACAAGCAGTGCATGGTGCTGGAGTTTGGTGAACTCATGTGACTACAGTCTGTGAGAAATTTGACAGAGAATCTCTGGGGCTTGCTGTAGTAAAAACAACAACAACAAAAAGATTCTGTCTGCGCTCAGAGATTCAATGTAACATTCTCCTGTTGGGCAACTCTTGGGGTAAATACATTTGTGGTTTCCCTTATCTGCACTGCAGCATTGTAACTCATGCATGCACACAGTAGCCACTCGGCTGGAGCGAGGACACCACTATCTGTATCTGTTCACCCATCTAAATGATCTGTACCTGTACTTGGAGTGGGCGGAGTATAAACCGGAAGTGGGTTAGCTGGCAATTACTTTAAGTATGATGTTTACGTGGATTGATCAGGAGTCAATATATTTATTGTTTTTTGCTTCAATTTTGAGATTCAAATTGTGTGTGTGTAAGTGATCTCTAAGACTTTATATTTAATTATAATTTTTTAATGATCTGTTTTAGGTAAAAACAGTGCAAAAATGCATTATCAGTAACTGATCCTCCGCAGCTGGATGCTCGTCTAAAACGAGAATCCGAATCATCCCTAGTAGCCACACATTAGCAGCCCCTGGACCAGCGTTGTGATTCTTGCAGTTCCCAGCATTTGTGAAAAATGGTGGCGCAGAGTGGTTATGAATATTTTAGTCTTTTGAGTAATCTATATCTTTGAATAATGTTGCTGTGCTTGCATTGGGCATAGATAATAACAATTCTGTGTTTTGATTGTGTCCTTATTGGATTTGCAAGGGGATATGGTTTTGTTTACAATTACATTGATCAGTTTGGAATATTGCAGTTTGTCAACCTTTCTGTCTCAACCTGGAGCTGGCCATAGGCTGTATGAGTTGATCGCTTGTAAAGTCACAGCTTGGCTGCCTTCACTGTATGTTTGGGTTGTTTCCGTTCCATTATTCCCCGTAGGTGTCGGAAACATTTCAAATGCTCTTTACACACAGATCCAGAACAATTGGCGTATCAGAACCTTTGGCCAGAACCCATAGAACCCATCACAGCAGAATGTTGCTGCAGTGCATTGCACATTCACACAGCCACACTACATCTCCTTAATCAGATAAATATCCATCCTATCCATTTATCTTTTATGCTCCTTATCCACGCTAGGGTTGCAGAGGTATGCTGGAGCCTATCCCAACTGACTTTGGGCACAAGGCGAGTACACCCTGTACTGGTCACGTATTAGATAATTAGATGCATGAAAAGGTAAAATACTTTTTGGATATTATAACAGCTTTTTTTCAGACCATTGTCTCATCACTACAGCATTCCCCAAAACACACAGCTACAGTCCTGCCTCTGTTATGGCTCTGAAGAGGCAGAACATTGCCAGCACAACTTAAACTTCCAATTCCATATCAGTCCCCTTTTCAGCAGTCACTCACAGGGTATGAAATGACAAGAAAATGTTTGTTGCCTGTGGACTTGGAATGATAATACTAGAAATGATGCTAATAACAATGCCCTTCATAGCATCATTTGTACCTACCTTCTACTTTCACTGTTGGTGCAAACCAAATGTCTGACTGGAAAACAATGCATCTAATTGATGTGATCGGGAAAGATGAATCAGGACCAGGCTGCAACTTGTTCTATCATACACATCTTAACTGACACACTTAACTGTGCACACAGACTAAAATCAAATTTCTTAAAAGTACTTATTTTTGCAACTTAGCAAAGTCGTACATACACATAGATCAGGTTTTTTTTAGATTTGTGTAGATTTACAATGTACAGTGAGAAACGAGGTGTGGTTGGCCAGTTTCCCTGTCCCAAGAACCAGATTTGGCCGCCGAAGACAGGGTCGCCCGGACACCTGCCTTTGACCACTGCCCAAATCACAAACCACCGGACCCTTATGTTTGCCCCTGAAGGTGGTGGGTCTGTGGGGGCGAGTTCCCGTGTGGCTTTTTTGGGCTAGGCCCGGCCAGGCCCCGCGGGTGAAGACCTGGCCACCAGGTGCTCGCCTGTGAGCCCCCCCCCCAGGATTGGCTCCAGGGTGAGGCCCCGGTATCCCACGTCCGGGCGAGGTGCGGTCACTCCTTTTGTTGTTTCTCATAGGTGTCTTCTAGGGGGTTTCTGACCAGTCTTAAGACCACTGGTTTCTGACATGTTTGACATTTTTGTAAAATGCATGAACAACAAATTCATATACAGAATGTACAGTCTCATTCTAATCAGTTATATTGCACATTGCATGGCTTTTAGCAATGTTATTAGCATTAGCTTTGCCAGTTCACATTCAACAAAATTATTGTCTTCCTGCATGTTGGGCGACTTGGGCCTGGGGATAAGCAGCGAGCGCCGCTTCTAGGCAGGGGCGGTTTGGGCGGAAGGCGACACGGGAAGCGATTGCTTGACGATCTGGCAGCACACCCGGTGGAAGGCGCCGTGCACCTGGCTGTAGTCCTCACTCCTCCCCCCACAGACCCACCACCTGCAGGGGCAAGCATAAGGGTCTGGTGCTGTGTGATTTGGGCAGTGGTCGAGGGAGGGTGTATGGGCGACCTGGTCTTCGGCGGCCAAATCTGGTTCTTGGGACATGGAATGTCACTTCTCTGGTGGGGAAGGAGCCCCAGCTTGTGGAGGATGCGGAGAGATTCCGACTAGATATAGTTGGACTCACCTCAACCCAGAGTTTGGGCTCTGGAACCAAATTCCTTGAGAGGGGCTGGACCTTGTTCTTCTCTGGAGTTGCCGCAGGGGAGAGGCGGCGAGCTGGTGTGGGCTTTTTGTGAGCCCCCTGGCTTGGTGCCTCTGTGTTGGAGTCATCCCCAGTAAACGAGAGGGTTATTTCCCTACGCCTTAGGGCTGGGGAAAGGGTCCTGACTGGGGTTTGTGCGTATGCGCCAAACGGCAGTTCAGAGTACCCAGCCTTCTTGGAGTCTATCAGAGGGGTGCTGGAGAGCACCCCAGCTGGTGACTCCATAATTCTACTGGGAGACTTCAACACCCATGTGGGCAATGACAGTGTGACTTGGAGGGGCGTGGTTGGGAGGAACGACCTCCCTGACCTGAACCCGTGAGGTGTGTTGATGATGGACTTCTGTGCGAATTACAGTTTGTCCATAACAAACACCATGTTCGAACATAAGGATGTCCATAAGTGTACTTGGCACCAGGACACCCTAGGTCGCAGGTCTATGATCGACTTTGTGGTCGTATCATCAGACCTGCGTCCGCATGTTCTGGACACGCGGGTGAAGAGAGGGGCTGAGCTGTCAACGGTCCACCACCTGGGGATGAGCTGGATTAAATAGCGGGGAAGGATGCCGGACAGACCTGGCAGACCAAAACGCGTAGTGAGGGTGTGCTGGGAACGTCTGGCAGAGTCTCCCGTTTGTCGAGTCTTCAACTCTCATCTCCGGCAGAGCTTCGCCTGCATCTCGAGGGAGGACCGGGAAATTGAGTCCGAAAGCGCCGTATTCCGTGTCTCTATTGCTGAGGCAGCCAGTTGTAGTTGCGGCCGCAAGGTGGTCGGTGCCAGTCGTGGTGGCAAGCCCCGAACCCGATGGTGGACACCGGGGGTTGGGGATGCTGTCAATGTGAAAAAGGAATCCTATCGAGCATGGATGGCTTGCGGGACTCCCGAAGCATCTGACAGGTACCGGCAGGCCAAGCGGCACGCGGCTTCAGCGGTGGTCGGGGCAAAAACTCGGGTGTGGGAGGAGTTCGGTGAGGCTATGGAGCACAACTTTCGGTCGGCCTCGAAGAGGTCCTGGCAAACCGTCCGACACCTCAGAAAGGAGAAGCAGCCTTCAGTTCACACTGTTTACAGTGCGGACAGGGGCTTGATGACCTCGACTGTGGATATAGTTGGTCGGTGGAAGGAATACTTCGAGGCCCTTCTCAATCCCACTGACATGACTTCCATAGAGGCAGCAGAGTCTGAGGATACGTACGTGGACAGTTCTGTCACCGTGGCTGAGGTAATTGGGGTAGTTAAATCACTCCCCAGTGGCAAGCCTCCGGGGGTAGACGAGTTCCGCTCGGAATTCCTCAAGGCTCTGAATGTTGGAGGACTGTGTTGGTTGACACGCCTCTACAACATTGCATGGAAGTCAGGAACAGTACCTTAGGACTGGCAGACCGGGGTGGAGGTCCCCATTTTTAAAAAGGGTGACCGGAGGGTGTGTTCCAACTATAGGGGGATCACACTCCTCAGCCTTCCTGGGAAAGTCTACTCCAGGGTGCTGGAGAGAAGGGTACGACCGTTAGTCGAACCTCGGTTAGAGGAGCTGCAATGTGGTTTTCGTCCCGGTCGCGGAACACTGGACCAGCTCTACACCCTTGCAAGGGTACTCGAGGGTATGTGGGAGTTTGCCCAACCAGTCTACATGTGCTTTGTGGACCTGGAAAAGGCATTCGACCGTGTCCCTCGTGGTGTCCTGTGGGGGGTGCTCCGGGAGTACGGGATTGATGGTCCGCTTCTACGTGCCATTCGGTCCTTGTACAATCGAAGCAGGAGCCTGGTTCGCATTGCCAGCAGTAAGTCGAGCTTGTTTCCGGTGAACGTTGGCCTCCGCCAAGGCTGCCCTTTGTCACCGATTCTGTTCATAATCTTCATGGACAGAATTTCTAGGCGCAGTCAAGGTGTTGAGGGAGTCCAGCTTGGTGACCTTAGGATCTCGTCTCTGCTATTTGCAGACGATGTGGTCCTTATGGCCTCATCAGGCTGTGACCTTCAGCGTTTACTGGAGCGGTTTGCAGCTGAGTGTGAAGCTTCTGGGATGAGACTCAGCACCTCCAAATCCGAGGCCATGGTTCTCAGTCGGAAACGGGTGGACTGTACCCTCCGGGTTGGGAGTGAGGTCTTGCCTCAGGTGGAGGAGTTCAAGTATCTCGGGTTCTTGTTCACGAGTGAGGGAAGGTTGGAGCGTGAGATCGACAGACGGATCGGTGCAGCATCTGCAGTAATGCGGTCGCTGTACCGGACCGTCGTGGTGAAGAGAGAGCTGAGCCGGAAGGCAAAGCTCTCTGTTTACCGATCGATCTACGTTCCCACCCTCACCTATGGTCATGAGTTATGGGTCATGACCGAAAGAATGAGATCGCGGATACAAGCGGCGGAAATGAGTTTCCTTCGTAGGGTGGCTGGACTCACCCTAAGAGATAGGGTGAGGAGCTCGGCCATCCGGGAGGAGCTCAGAGTAGAGCCGCTGCTCCTTCACATCGAGAGGAGCCAGTTGAGGTGGCTCGGGCATCTAGTCCGGATGCCTCCCGGGCGCCTCCCTGGTGAGGTGTTTCGGGCATGCCCAGTCGGGAGAAGGCCCCCGGGAAGACCTAGGACACGCTGGAGGACTATGTCTCACAGCTGGCCTGGAAACGCCTTGGTGTCCTCCCGATAGAGCTGGAAGAGGTCGTTGGGGACCAGGAAGTCTGGACTTCCCTACTAAGGCTGCTGCCCCCGCGACCCGGACCCGGATAAGCGGTGGAAAATGGATGGATGGGTGGATGGATATTTTCTTCCTCTGGATTCGTTTTGACAGTTGGGAGTATTCTATTCCGCCATACCATATGAGTAGTCAATTTTGCAACAAGCGCTGGTAAGTTGTGCTCTTTATAAGGGTGTACGCTGTGGTACAGCAACAACACACATAGAATACAAAAATACACTGAAGAAATATTCACTAAATGATTGTAACTAATATTACACATAAACATAATAATGAGCCAAAGGTATATGAAATACAGAAGTCAATAATAAATGTAAGTCAATATGATGATTATTAATACAATAGATGGGCATACAGTCAACTTTTATGCTGATGTTGGCATTAATGAACACGAGTTACACTGAGATGTAATATGCTTCACAACCAAATGTAACATTGTAAGTTGGATGGATGGCTTTTATAAGATTTGTTTTGTCATATTGATTTTTTAAAACAAACACTCCTTCATCTGTCACAGTTTTCAGTTTCATTGTTATTTAGTATGATGCTATATATGTAAATGATACCGTATGTGCCAATGCACGGTTGGCTCATGGCCTGTGCAACGGTGTTTATTCAAGCATCACTTATACTTCAGATGAACAATCTGCTTTGTCAATCTGGCTTTTGGGTGTGTTAACTTCCTTGACAGTCCCAATTTTTATGTGTGCCCTTAAAAATCCTTAAATGTAGGGCACAAATGCTTTAAATGTGATGGGTTGGACTGTTATTGGATGTGGGGTTTTTTAGGCAATGTTTTGAGTAACATTTTACATTTTAAACAGTTTATTAATGCTCATTATATATTATACACTATTCTTAACTGTCATCAAATTGTAAAAAGAAGTTTGTTAATGCATGCAAACAGTTGTGTACTCACAGTGATGACAGACATGCTTCTCTTTCTATTTTTGCCATAGCCATATTGTACTGAGAAGCCTGTGCAAAGGCATGCATGTCGCTTTGTGATGTCACAATAACTTCAGTTTATTGTTCTATGATTCATGACTCTTTTTATGTTGAAAAAAGTAGTTCCTACTAATTGGTGGGGTAGAAAAGAAAAGTTTTGCTTCTCAAAACAATTCATTCATTCACTGTTGTTGCACTACACTGCTGATGGGAATGTCATACAACTTCATGTCAAAACATCCCAACTATTCCTTTAAGTTCGTTGTCCAAGTCTCTCGACACTTAGTTTATCAAAACAAAGTAACGGTGATCAGTTATTCTCTGGGTGTTGTGTTTTTCCTTGTCCTAAAGGACTAAGCTCATCTTTAAGGTCTTTGTCTTATTTAAAGGAGAGTTCTAATAATTGTTCAAGATAAGGCGTTAAACATCACAGGTTGTTTGGCTAGAGTGCAGGAGAACATGGTCAAAATTGAGCCTTTAGGCAAGATGTGAACTCTTATTTCCTAATGCAGTCCTAATGCCATTTCCTCATATTTGTTGTTGTTGACAGGTGCCTTCAAAATATTTTCCAAATGTTCATAGCTGTCTTTGCATATCTATATAATCCATACTGTACATGTAACAGTAGCTTGTGATATATAGTATCAGGATTTACATTTTGTTTTGACGTCCATTTTTATGGGACTTAATGTAAAAAAACAGGGCTATTGTATAATTTTGGACATTTTACAGTCAGATGGGATAGGCTCCTGCAGAGCTGCGGCCCTAGTGAGGATAAGCGGATGGATGGATGAACAGTACCAAAATGCATGTAAGCAATTATAGTTAGAGGCTTTGGTGTCCTTCTTTGTTAGATGTTGTTGTCACAGGTTGTGAGTTTGTGTTTGTCAAGGGAGTCCTATTGCATTCCCAGGGCTAACACACTTTGACATGCTCATGCAAGAGCCTACAGACTGATGGAAGCTGAGTGTCTGTACAGTCTGGCTGTGAAGGCTTCTTGTCCTTGTCAGCTATGTTGAAATACTTGTGTCACGATCCGGCGCTCGGTTAGCTCGGCGCGGCATAGCGAGAACCCCGGGGAAGCAGCGAGCAGGACGTCAGGCAGGTAAGGTGCAGAAAAAGAGTCTTTTAATGATAAAGATGCGGGGGCAGGAACAAAAACAGGAACAAGAAGCACACCCGACATCCGATGGCAAAATGACAAAATTACAATGACCCGACAAACACAAGATGCACACACCTGAACTTAAATAGCAAGAAGGACAAATGAGGAACAGGTGTGTCTAATCAACGGAAAACTAACCAGCAACGAAACAGGAAACCACCACAACCAAGGAAACCCCACATAAAACCTAACCTGTCACGCGCACAACACCCGGATCGTGACAACTTGGGCTCTTAAATGGAGCCTTTAACTTCAAGGTCAGAATATGGCAGCCTGTTATCTTTGTGTACTTGCTCTACATGTATTTTTTGTTGGCATGAACTGTGAAGATATTGCAGGAAAACAGTGAAGAGTGTTCCATTTCTGAAGTGTGGGCTGATGCTCGTGTCACACCTCTAACAAGAAGTCTTAGTGCCTTTATGCACTGTAGCACATCGCTAGTTTGACTATGATAATGAAATATCTCTGGATAAAAATGGCTTACCAAGGCATGTTCATGCAAAGTAAATACTTCTGCATACAAAGAAACATTTTTAGTGACTCACACTCACTGGTAACAACAATAATTTCACTTGCATGTTTGAATGAAAATGGTAGAAGGTGCCCAATTGAAGGTTTCATCCTTTTTACGGTGTGTGCCCATTGTTTCAACCACTTACTGTACATAGATCTATGTATGATTTAATAGCATCCGATTCAAATTGATGACTATTATGTTGTTTTTCTGCTGACTGAAAACATACATTCTACATGTGAAATGTCGCATCACTCAGCAACAGCTCAGTCTTCTCTGCATGAGAATTCCGTCAGGCATTCAAGCTTGGAACACTACCTTGGTTTTTGTGCAGTTGTGCTTGACCAAGGTGAAATCTCTTGGCACTGTTTGCTGCCTTTAGAAAAGCAGACTCAAGGCTGTCTGTTGTGCTTCTCAAGTTTCAACGCTCCGAAGGGTTATGTTTTCAGGGCTGTTTACTAGGATTACACAAAATTCACTCGATCAATTTCCACAAACCTTTGGCGGGCCGTAAGTCAAGGAAGGAAGAAATATTTCACAGTTGGAGCTGGTCTGTATAAAACTATAGTATTTTCTTTACAGATTAAAATGTCATGGCTAAAAATATTGGCATGCCAAAGATGCCAATGTTTTGGCCATGCCTGTATGGAATACAACCAACTGACGTACCAATATTTTTGGCCATGACTGTATATGTGTTCACTTGGTATCTATGAAGGTTTTGTGCTGATCCTAGTTCAAGTTTGGCAGATGTATGAGAACCATCCTTGTTTCGAGATAAGTTAGGCACAAAGTCTTTTGTCAAAACCGAGGTTGTTGTTGGTTAAGATTAGATCAGTCATTGTGTGTAGTACGTACTATTTGTCACACCTATGTACTACTTCAATGTTGTACTACTCTACTCCGGAAATAAGAAGAATGTCTGAAAGAAAGTCTGAAAATGACGAGTCATCTTATACTTGCATCTGTCTGGAGAAGTATACATGCTAGCCTACCGTTAGAGCCTAACAACTTCTTCCCTACCAGGTCAGAGCTTTTCTTCCCATCACTCACAGATACGTCATTTTTTGTCATTTGTTTCTCTTGACTGGTCAAGAAAACTGGTCATGAAAAGGAGGGGGTGTCTTACGTTAGGAGTAATCTTATATTTGGGTCAGGGCAGTTTAAGTAATAATAATTTACAAGTAGTCCTGTGGGATTTCTCCGGGTTGTCATAATATGGCGTGTGGCTACCAAGCAGCTCCATTTCCTGTTTTTTGCCTCATTTAAATCGTCACTTTGTTATGGGAATAATGTGCTACCACTACTAGTCAAAATATGAAAACTCACAATTTAAAATACTGTATGTATCTTTGTGTTTCTACTCAAATGTGTGAGTCATCTTGGACCTTGGACTATATAGACCAGGGGTCTGCAATCTGTGGCTCCGGAGCTCTCTTACCGTCTTTTCTGTGTAGTCACTACGTCGTCCCATCTGACGGTGTCATGAAACTTTCAAAGTTCTGCATTGGAGTTGAACGTGTGCCATGCAATTCTCCACCAAAGTGCTAGGGATAGTGTTTTCTGGTTTTTCAACCAGGGTTTGGGGGTACTAGAACTGGAATTAATCGACGTATGACGCTTTTATTGCGAATATTCAAAATCAGCTTTGTTGGCCAAGTGTGCTCACACAAACAAGGAATTTTACTCTAAAATCAGTAGAGAAGGAAGAGAGTAGAGTAGAGAAGAAAAGGAACAGAAAGACAGAAAAAGAACGTTACATCACTTATAAGGGCACTATATAATAACTTACCTTGGATTTAGTTGTTGGCTCCAAGTTGGTTTGGTGGAAAATGGCTCTTTTGATGCTAAAGATTGCTATATGTAGATGTATATATATATATATATTATTATTATTACTACAGTATTTTTAAGACTACAAGCTGCTACTTTTTTCTCTCCCTTTGGACCCTGCTGCTTTAATAACGAAGCGCCTTGTTTATGGATTTTTTGCCACATTGGGTTTGTTAAAATTCTCTACTGGTTAGCGCGACTGTTCCAACAACACCCTTAAGTTTCCGTGCGTATCCGCGCGCGCGCTCGGAGTATGTTGTTCAACGCAATTGTCGTAGTATGGGTTCAAACTGAGCGTGCGCGCTCCTGCGACCTGCCTGCAGTTTTCGGCAGGCGTCTCGGCACAACACCGGCGCAGCCCCAAGCCTCTCCCGCCTTCCTCACCGTGAACCGACCCAGGACGGGAGTTCGGGGCGCTGGAGTTCAGCGGCCGGCGGTTTCTCGTTCACTCGGGCATCCGCGGCGGCGTTCACAAAATGATTTGTAAAGGCTGAGAAGTGTTCGTGCTGTGTTACAGGCACTGTTTGGAAACGAGGTATGTAAAAAAACAAACTTTTTGTGTAATTAAAGGTTTGTATCCGCAGAGCATGGTAGCGGGGATGGGGTGCGGTGGGTAGTCATGGGTCGTTCATGAACGATTCGTTAATTTTGAACGAATCTTAAATGTGACTCGGTAAGAACGAACCGTCTCGGGGAGTAAGTCGTTCAGTCGCGCATGCGCATTTGCGTAACATCCTATGTATGCTGCATGAGCCGGAAAGAGAATTGACTAGTTCATCTCTCGAGTCTTCGGGTTTGAGTCATTACAAAATACCCAGGTAAACAGTGAATTAATCTTTTTAGTTTCTTACTGCATTATAATTTTGTCTCGTTTGTACTGTGATTAACATTTTTGTAACCAGTAGATGTGATAGGGAAGAAACATGCTGCACTTTAATCATATTTTGCTAAAATGAACGAAATGACTCGAAATGAATGAAAGATTCGTTCACTTTACTGAACGGGACTCAAAGATCTGAGTCGGTAAAATGATCCTAACCTGCACTTTCACTTCCCATCATCAGGTGGGGCAGCTAAAAGTAATTTTATCTCCAAAAGGGAGGCGCGGCAAAAAAAGTTTGGGAACCACTGAACTAGACAATACTGTAATGAGATCCAACAGTCTTCAATTTTAAGACTGAAATGAAGCAGCAAGAGTAGGCCAACTGAAGTCGTTTTAATAAGGTGCCCTAATTCCCTCACGCCAAGGGAGTGTGCAGACTCATATGAGCCACCTGAATGCTTAGAAGTGTACAGTATATGCATGAACTCTTACAGCAGGATTTACAGCTTGACATGTGGCTTGCCGATATGTTGATTTTATTATTAAGGCAAGATGCATGGTTTTGATTGCAATGCACATGGGATGCCATTGCCATTTATTGCAATTCCCTATTTGGTTCTTGTTGCAGGGCACGCTTCTGACTACAGAAACCGGCCCTTGCTGTACTGTTGTCTGACAAATAAGCAACTTCTTAATAACTTTGAGTCCACTGACATCTGGCCTGACCGAATAATCAGTGCTTAATTGGGTATTTTGATTAGAAAACCCTCTTCAAGTTGGGGAAAGTTTACTGGTGCTCACAGGCACTCTCAATAATGGATATGTTTCCTGTTGCATGTGCTTGTTGTGCACTGAGTACTTGATGTCTAAGTATGTGAAAGATGGGTCGGTGAAGCACTGGTTTCAGATTTCTTGACTTTCAGATCAATAACTCTACTCACAGACCTAGCATTGCCTGAGAGGAGTAGCCCTGCTCTAGAGATGTTGGATGACAACCAACATATTCTTTATATTTCATCCTCAGCTTGTTTTTGTTTGTGTTTTAGGCTGACAAATGATGGCTTGAAAAGACCAAGTGAAAGTTGCTTCCTCTATTGTACATAAGATCGGACTGTGTACTGCTGACCAACCCAAACTGTCACTGCAACCATGAGAACATCTGATGGGTACTTGACCTCACCCCACCGGCGCCACCATCAGCTTGCGTGAGCGCCCCCACTCTCCCTGCGGCCGTTACTGCGCGGAATGGCCTCTCTGGATCTTCCATACCGCTGTCCTCGCTGTGGGGAGCACAAGCGCTTCCGAAGCCTGTCGTCCTTGCGTGCCCACCTAGAGTACAACCACACGTATGAGACCCTATACGTTCTCTCTAAGTCCAACAGCGTTTGCGATGCCGCCGCTCTACTACCCCTGGTGACAGAGAGTGCCCTACTCCCGCCTCCAAATAACAACGATCCCTTTGAGCCTTTACAGCCGTCAGCTTTAAAAGAGCGCCACTTCCCTTGTCAAGAGCTTTCTTGTGTAGATGACCTGAGTCTGACGCCGGCTAGCTCCCACACGTCCGCCCGGTATATCCCCAATGTGGAGTTTCCTCTGGGGGAGATTTTGATGACGACAGCTATGACTTCCACAGACCCCAGTCCTTATGGGAACCCCAGTACAGCTGTAGCTGTAGCAGCTAACGTTGCTGCCAGCGCAGTGGAGGCGGCTTATGAAGAAGGTCTGGCCAGGTTGAAGGCACGGGCGTTTGAACGTCTTGAACTGGATGAAAGGATGGAGAAGCTCTCTGAAGAGGTGAGCTCATTGTTGCATTTGTATCAATAGAACCATGTACAGTCAGACCTTGTTTGTCATGTGCCCCGGTTTTTGCATGATTCAGTTTATCTAAAAAAAATGTTTTTTGTACAATATTGTATTTAACATTATTTTGTGTAGCTTTTAAAAAAAATAAAACTATAATTATTCTCTAAAGAATGTATTTTTGTTCACATTTTTGTTTGCCTGGAATGGACTAATTTGCTTTATTTTAAATATTAAAAAAATTGGCCCGTTTTTTTGTACGTTTTGGTTTTTGTCTGACATTTTGGAATTAAGTAATGATACACCGGAAAAGACATGCAGATGTGGGGTAGACATTTCACAACAATTCCCTAATTGTGGGGAAAATGAATCATTCAAAATTCAATCAGCCAATTAGAATCTTTGTGAGAGAATCTCGTTCTTAACTTCTTTTTCCATGCCTGTTTTATTCAGCAAAATAATGGTACCTGGAGGAACTCTCCAGAGCTGAAGTCATGCTGTTCTTCATTAAACAGCAAACTACCGTAGTTGAGACTGTCAACAACAGTTGACTCAGATAAAAAACTCAGTAATGATTAATCAACTATCAATACCACCTAATTGACAGAAAGCAAGCAATTCATTCATCATTAAGTCCATGCAGATATTTGAACCACACACAACCATTGAACACATTGTTTCATGAGAAGATTGCTGAGCTGATTTGATTGAACAATGCTTATGAAATTTCTTTTGTAGGTGGAGCAGAAAATAGCAGCCCGTGTAGGCCGTCTTCAGGCCGAGCTGGAGAGGAAGAGCTCTGAGCTCGAACGGGCTAAGCAGGAGAGCGAGCGACTCAGCCAGGAGAAACAAGACCTGGAGGACAAGGCCTTAGAGCTTTCACGGCAGGTGGACGTCTCCGTGGAAATGCTTGCCAACCTAAAACAGGACCTGGTGAACAAGGAGGCTGAGCTCAGCCACAAGCAGCAGTAAGTGAAACGCTTCAGCTTGCAAACCTGGTGTAGATACCTTTGCTAACACTCAAGGAACACTTTGGGTCATTCTCACCATTATCTTCATGGCCACACCTCCTTTTTTTAACCTAGAGTGGGGCAGTAAACAAACATTAGCAACACTAGCAATAGCTATGTGAGCTAATGGCGGCTGCTGGTCATTCAAGGCAGCTTATTTTTTTCAGTCTACATCATATTTCTTTATTTATTATACAATACTACCCTCTGTTCTTTGTTGTTTTTAACAAAGACAAAGTGACCGGGGATCGGTAAAGTCTCTGGATCAGCTCAAAACAATTGAATGAAAAAGTTGGAAGATGCTCTGGTGGAGGTTTATATTTCAAGATCACCGAGTCGCTCATTTCACTGTCAATCAAAAAGGGATTCAATGATCAGACAGAGCATTAAATTATCATGCAGAAACCGAGCACACGGGCCAGCCTACTCCCCCACTGACCCCAGAGATGCTGAGCGCCCGATGAGTAGGACAAAGCCCAGCATTTGTCCAATGACCGTCTAGTTTGCCCCAGTGGAACAACCCACTCTCCGCTTCCACATCAAAGTCAGTAGACGCGGACTATGTAGCTGACTCTGAACAAGCGCATATTTAGTCAATGAATCGTACACACAGTACATTTTACAAGGTAAAGTACAGTAAAGTACATATTTTACCATATTTTGGACATTTTAAGGGAATCTGAGCTTCTCTTGCAGTCTTAGAGTAATCGCCACTGATGTGAGCTACAGTGCTAACAATACAGCTGTTGCAGCGTTGCTGTGCCCCGTTGCACAAAGCACAATTTATAACGTCATGTTTGGATGTGTCTGACGTGTAGGGCCCTATGAAATCCATTTTATTTTTTTCTCAAATTCCGTTTTAATTCTTTTCAATTTCTGTTTTTTCTGTTGTAATTTTTGAGAATTGAGTTTTTTTACATTTAACACTTATTTTTACCAGCATAGACTGTGTGCTTTTTTGGTTAGTGAAAAAAACGTCCATTAATTAAATGGTAAAATCCTTACACTTATTGATGAAATACAGCAATGGACAATTTTTCCCAATAATTGAGAAATTGATGTAGCTTGGTCAATGGGATTTCAGCCTCTGCACACTTTGCTACAACATCTTCAACAAACTGTAATGCCCATGCCCATATGATTAAGGAAGATGTAACCACCAATGCAATTCCAACTGCATAGGTAAGAGATTTTTTATGACATGCTTAGTCTGTTTACACAGTTAGACAAGTTACATCAACTTTTGTCGGTGTTTCAAGCGGCCATTTCAACATGTTTAGTTCGGGAGGAGGTGGTTTAGTGTTTGTATTGAGATTCCTCCAGAAATGAGCCATCCGCCGGGGAAATACTTCCCCACACAAATAGTCCTTTTACTCACAATGACAGCATTTAATTCACATCATGTCAATTCCCACAAGATTCTGCGTTTAACAATACATTTTGTTTTTAATGGCCAATTCCACAATTTTGGCCATGATTTTGTCAACGCGGAAATCATAGGCCCAAGATGTGTAAGAGCAAGTCCATCAAATTTTTGTCATAAACTACAACAAAGATGTAAGACAGGTCATCTCTTAGGTCAAACATCAGTGATGACTCAGATATTACAAATGGGCATAATTCCGTACAAAGTTGTGAACCTTTGGAAAGCACATCCCTAAAATTGTGGGGGTAGAAGTTAAGTTCATTCATGTATGACATCCGGTTCAAAAGGTACTTTAAATGTAACCACCGCCGAAAAACTTTCTGGTTTAGATATTCCTCAACATCAAAGAAATAAGTGGGCCATACTACTGGAAAGCTCAGTCCCAAAATGTAGGTGTACAAGTCATTCCTAGCCCAAGGTTATTTTCCCCAAAGTCTTAAAAGTAGAGTAAGTTGTTCAATGGGAACAACTCTATATTTTTTTGACATGCTAATTTCCTGTAGGTGTTATAGCCTGGTGACCTTCTCCCAGCATCATGCGAGACAACCCCCACTCTAGTCAGCTGCTCCATGAACTGACTAAAATTGCAGATTCCGTAAATAGAAGGTGTTTTTGGACACCAATCACAGTGTGGTGATGAAAGTTATTACTGGAGAGGAATCTGACAAGCTTGTTGGAAGTTCTCCAACAACACAGCAATGGACTAAGTATAACCTGTCCAATTTTAAGTGTTTTTTTACTGAAATACATCCCAGTAGCATTTAATATGTTGCCCACAATGTGATACTACTTCATTCCAGGACAATCTATTACTTGATTGAATGTCTTGCATCATCTAATGATATTTAATCCAAACACTCTACTAAGAATTTGGCCTTTACGAAGATACCAAGTTAGGAGACCTTTTTTTCTCTCTTTTTCACTTTCACTCATGTGCAGCATTTGTCTGCATGTTTCCACATTCACACTCAAAAGTACACAGGAGCTCGAAGATGGAAAAAGAGCATCACAGTTGGTGCACATTCAGTTGCAGTTGGTGACTAAGCATTCTTTAAAAGACACAGAGCCTTTCAAGCGCTATACCTCAAACGTAATGACTAAACTACATTTAATTTTGTGGCAACATTTTGTTTGAACGTCAGAGGTCAAAAATGGTAAAAATGCGAGTTGCTATGCAACAACAGGACACGCCTCCAAATGGCTGCAAGCAGTGGTATGCATAAAAATATGACACACGTTGGACCAATGAATTATTCTCCACTCCAACTAGTTTAAATGATCATGAAAGCAGGGTTCACATTAGATCATTGTTAAGTATCTTAGCACACAGTTTAGTTTGCAGCATATGCTAAACACATTGGAACAGTCCAGGGAAAATACATCATGTTGCTGTGTGGATGTCGGGGTGGAATTATGAGCTGGATCTTTCAACACACACACACGCACACACACACACAAACACACACTTAGATGGGGACTATTTTTTCCAAGTCCTGCCCTCTACCAATTTCAAAAAAAGGTTTCAACATCAAGAGTGAATGCGGAGAGAAGCAAAGAGCTAAAAGAGCTTGCCTCATTAACAACAATGTCTGACAGGAGAATTGAATACATTTGCAAGACATCTTTAGGCTACTTAATGTAAATAAGTGGAGAGGGAAAAAATAATGTGTGTTTTGATTCATTTTTGTATGGATAGGAGCAAGCTTTTACGTGAAAACCTTTGGTACATTTCTGGTCGGACATATTTCCATTTTATTGTGTGTAATGCTTTTATATGATGCACATTTGTCAACATTGATGACTAAGTAGGGTTGTATATAAAGAAGATACTTAAGGAAGTTTTCTGTTTCTTGTCAACACATTTGTATTCATGTTTTATTAACATCCCCAAGTGCCGTAAAAGTGTCAAAATAATGTGTTTTAAAACTTGAGACTGGTGGAGAGATTTCAACGTTTGCCTGGGAGGGCAAGCTCTTTACACAGGAGACTAAACACAGCTCACTTTAAGTACAGTTCATTCTTTATTTATTATTAGGATACTCAATTTTGGCTTCCTTACTGACATCCGATATACCGATGTTGTCTAGCACTTAATTACATTGCCAGCAGGTCTTCACTCAAACTAATGTCATGTAATGAACACATTTTACTGTGATGCCACAGCATTTCATAAATAAACACTGTTTGTGCCAAATAAGACAAATACAGTCATTCCTTGTTTGTTACGTTTAATTGTTTCCTGACCCAACCACAATAAGTCGATTTTTGCGAAGTAGGACTCAATATTAATAAATGAAATATTGTTGTAGTAAACCTGTTCATGGCTTTTTAAATATGTTTTTTTATATTATTAGAGCCCCGTAGACATGAAATAACACCCCTATAGTCACCTTTAACCTACTATTATTGTTTGTTTACGCCACATTGTGCAACACTAGTGCGCAGGCTATGGGATCAAGGCAGGGACACAAGAGACAACCGCTACAATAAACATAAGCACACTACTGAGCTAACTAGTTAGCCTCCATTGTATCCACTCCAGACCACTTTGACATGTGAAACTTTTCACACACGGGTAGCTGTCTGTTGTTCACCTGCAAATAGCTTGTGTATTGATACAAAAAGCTTATTCTCCTTGTCAAGCCCTGTCAGTCGATTATCTCTATTCGTAAATATTAGTCAGCCGTAGTTTTTGAAATAATTGAATGTGCAGATGACAACTCTGAAAGGACGCTGACCTGGGATTTTAATTAATATTCAAAGAGAATCCTTCAGAAGATCGTCCATTATTATTCATGGCTGTTACAGTGTGTGTCTCGGCTGTGCCCACCTGTTTGTTATGAGTATGAAGAGGAAATGAAACACTGTTAGCAATGCCATAAATAATATAGTAGTGCAAGATGCATTTGTAACCTATAAGTTTTGTTCATAATTATTGTGGAAAGATCAATGTGGACCATGAAATATACACGTGCAAAAGCATCATTTAACAATGTCTCTCGACAGACTTCCTTCCTCCCCCATCGTCCACATAAACACACCACCATTTCACCTTGAGGTTTTATGTCGGAGGTGATACAGAGAGCCATGTGCATGCAAAAGAAAGACGGACAACACAAAGCAGCCACATCTCATTCCATTCTCCTTAGCTCAGTCAATCCTCTTGCCACATGACCCTTTCTTTTCTTGTTGGGTTTTATCCGCTTTACAGTAGTTTGTCTTTGGGCATAGCAACCTGAGGCCATTTGATAATTAGCACATTGTCATTAGAATTAGGGTTACAAAGGAGTGGAAGATTTTGGTACATTTCTGGAAACTTTCAACAGTCTTGGCTATGATTTGATTTGTTTCGGATATACAGTATTAAACAAATTACAATACGGTTCATCTCATGATTATGCTTGCACAATTCAACATGTCTAAAAAGGACAATGAAGAAAGATATTTTATTTGATCTCACCCTTTCTCTGTGTTTGTTCACTTGCTGTGTTTATGTGTCACCATTTCATATATATGGAGATGTATAGCATAGATTAGAATGAGGGGGAATGTGTAGCAATATATAGAAAGCTTAAGCAGTGATGAGGCAATAGACAAGGCATGTTAGGAATAAATAAGTAAATACATTTTAAAAATCTAATTAAAAAAATGAACATTTAACATGAATGTAAAATAAATACAAATACTAAAGACAAATGGCTAGATAAATAAATAGTAAGTAAAAAACTGACAAAGACATTGTATAATTTAGGCCATGTATGTTTTTACTTTTATATAGTGTATACTATAAATATTTTATACTCATACATTTCAGGACAAACTTTTTGTGTTATTATTAGTAATTAGTGTCAACATAACAGCCTTTTGTTTTCACATTCTGGATTATGTGCTATTTTGCCGATACAAAAATGCACTACATGTTTTTATAGGGGGGTGATGAGCACAACCTTTGACCCTGTGGTGAGCAGACATGTTTCTATCTGTCAGCCAATCTTTGAGAGAGCTCAGTGGACGTGTCAGCTGGATGTGGATGCTTCCAGAAGTACACAGCAGATGGGAGTGACAGTTTGGCCAGGAGGAGATGGATAAAACCGTCATTGTCTCAAGCAGTGCAGAGTTAAAAGCATTATTTTCTCTTTTTGCTTGTTGTTTCAGTCTGATAGTGCTCCACATAGATAAGAGTTATTTGTTTTTATTTGTTTAGATAAGAGTTATTTGTTTTCATTCAGAAAAATAACTCACACAGTCACTGGATTTTTGCATCATGAAGACGGGTTATTGCCACGTTAGCAAAAGTTTCAGATCATCAAACAAATTTGACTATAAGTCAATGACAACACAACTGAACACATCATTCGGAACAAAAAACAAAGTTTTTAAATGCAATTTAAATGCTGTTTGAAAAAGAATTACTCCCCCGTGTTAAACATAACAGATTAATTGAGATTTATCAGTCTAAAAAAAAAGCAATTTCTAAAAGCTTTGGGACTCAAATGAACCACAGTGAGAGCCATTATCCACAAATGGCAAAAACAGTAGTGAACCTTGCCAGGGTTTTGTAGGTCTGGATTTTTTCTCCCCATTTTCTACGCCATTTATCCTCATTAGGGTTGCGGGGGTATGCTGGAGCCTAGCCCAGCTGACATTGGGCGAGATGCGGGGTACACCCAGGACTGCTCGCCAGCCAATTACAGACAAAAAATCATTCACACTCACATTCATACCTATGGATAATTTAGAGTTGCCAATTAAGCTAAAATTGATGTTTTTGAGAAAACTTGAGCACGCACGGGGAGAACATGCAAACTCTACACAGAAATGCCCAACGGACAATCAGCATGTTGGCCACACAGTCAGGAGACCTAACTACTTGGCCACCGCGCGGCTTCCCTTAGCAATAAAAGGTTTTGTTTGATCATCTGAAACATTTAAGCGTGACGAACATGCAAAACAAATAAGAAATCAAGCTAATTAGTTAACCTTCAATTTATTTATTATAAACTTAGGAAAGAGTTTGAAACATAGTTTGGCAGAAGGACAAAGTAAGAAATTACTTTCACAACTTCCACACAAAACCACTTTCACACAAAATGAGAGGAGAACTAATTTTTGCTATGTCATTACTGATATGCCATGGCTGAGAGTGTTTATTAATGTGAGATTACTGTGCCATAATATGCCAAGAAACATTGGTGTGACTGTTTTATAGGCTGTAGATGGACCTTTTATACATTTGAATACAGCAGAAGAATCAATTACTGCATTATGATTCTCTGTCGGTGCTGAAAACATATAAAAATATATGATAGTGGTGAAGATTATACGCCAGGGTGTAGCCAAGGTCTGATGCTGCCTTAAAATGCCACCCATTCCACTGCACCGCAGAAACTCCGTGTTCTGATGCTGCAAGAGCAGCTTCAAGCGGTAGCACACCTCCAGCAGCACCCACCTCATGATCAGACTCTAGGACGTCACCATCTGACTCTCCTCAGACTCTCCTGACGTTCCTCACGCGCATCACCTGTACTGGAGGTGATTATTTAGCCCGACGCAGCCCGATTCCAGCGAAGGTTCCTCTTGAGTAAAAGTCCCAAATCCGTACAGAGGCAGTACTCACCACATACAAATCCCTAAATGTGGGCCACATTTTTGCAAGTAGACAGCACACACTTGCAAGTACAGCGGGTTGGAACCGGGGCTTAAAGCGCATAATGTGCAGTTCCTATTCTGCCACTTCCATATTAGGTGTAATATCATTCACAGTAGCGATGCCATAGCTCACAGTCTGACAGAATTACTTTTAGTGATGCTTGTGGGGTACATTTTCATTTAAGTATAAGTTACCAAATAAAGGTGTCTACGTCTACTTGTGATGATTTAGGGAAACAGGTATTTAGTTAAACTTTTTCATGTAATGGGAAACACAATCCTTGAGAAAACGCAATTGCTTTCGAAGTTGCGTGTGAATGTTGAGAGTTGCTGTCCCTTGGGCAAAATGACAAAAACAACGGACTTGAGCGTTAATTATTGCATAAAAACATATGATAACATTCTTTGTGATTGACATAACCAGTCCGCCTCTCACTGTGATATTGGATAGCCTCCATTTAAAAAAATGTTCCCTTAGGAAATAATAGAAGTAGAAACACAGTAATTCCTTGTTTATTGCGGTTAATAGGTTCCAGACTTGACTGCAATAAGTGAATTGCAGTAGTAGCAAAGTAGCATTTCTTTGTTATTTTTTATAATTTTTGCAGTTATGTCATAAATACATTTGTTAAACATTATTAGAGCCATCTACAGTATACATGAAATAACACTCAAATAGTCACCTTTAAATATCTATTACTCAAAATAGTACATATAAATACATTTAAACCATTTAAGATAGCTTACCTTGCAGCAGAACGATGGCGGACAGGAAGTTATGTTGGGAGTTCAGATTTGCTTTTTAGTTTCTTGTAGGCTATGGCCACAACGGTAACCTGTGTTATTATTATGATTAGGGATGTCTGATATTAGCATAAAAATGTAATATTGGTACACATCTGTATCAGGGTTTTTCTATATAATGAAACCCGATTATAAAAAAATCATTAAATAGGTTTATGGGCACCCGTAATTTCCAGCGTGCAAATGATGACCTTATCAAATTGCATCTGAAGCGTGTAAACTACTGCGTGTGGGAAGCTTGGTAACAAGCTAAAAAAATTGCTCCGTCTCTATCTGACTAACGTTGCTGTCCGTTGCTGCTGATGCTGTCTCGATTAGCTTCACAACAGATATGTGTTAATTTCATAACAACTGCCGATTGTTTCTACAGTCTAAACCAACAAAAAAAACTGTAACAACACGGCACCCTGCTTTTGTTCTCAGGGAGGTTGCGCAGATTGACCAGTTCCTGCAGGAGACAGCGGCACGAGAAGCCAACGCCAAAGTTCGCCTGCAGCAGTTCATCGAGGAACTGTTGGACCGAGCCGACCGTGCTGAGAAACAGCTCCAGATCATCAGCAGCTGCGGCACCACACCAAACGGCAGTCTGGGGCGCTGCAGTCTTCAGGCGTCAAAGGGCACTGGACGCCAGGTGAGGAAATAATTCACAAAAAAATAATTATAGGTACACAATCTAATGAGGTCCAATACAAGTTCATAACATAACATCATAACTTTTCATAACATTTTGAATTGAGACTGTCAAAGAGTTAAGTTTATTACTGTGGTTGTAGTCTAGTAGTACTGCATCATTTAAGAGCGTTTTGTAATATTTTGACATATTAGATATATTTATTAATTAGTTTAATATTAATTATATAATATTATGCGATGCAGTGTAGTTTTATGCTACTGCAAAATACAGCTACTTTGATAAACATTCATTTAATCTGACTTTATCTATAAAAACCCAGCTATTGTTGCCTTGTTTTAATTGGGGTATTTATTCACTGTTTGTGTAGAGCAACCTGGTTTTGCAAGATTCTTGCAAGGATGTTCCCAGTAGATTTTGTGCAAAATCCATACATTAATGATAAACATAAATAAATAAACATGTAATTTCTCCCAAGCGCTGTCTTTTACAATGGTTGGAATTTAACTATTAAAAAATATATTGAATTGGTTTGAGGCTGAACAGTAACAGTAGTAAACACATCACAGCCAAGAAGTTCCATGCTCAAATGTCCCACCAGGGCTTTTTTTTTTAGAAGTACCAATCCAAATTGGATCCAGATTATACATTTGAAGCAAAGTAGAAAATCCCATGTAACATATTCAGACACTAAATCCAAACGCTGAATTCTACTTAAAGAGTAATGGCGGCTTGGCCTCCTTTGTGTTTAATTCCACACTGATTTAAAACACAACAGCTGAGTGTGTCCTTTTATTCAGATCGTCATCCAGAACCTCAAAAGAGACAGTGAGAGGAGGCCACCTGTTATATTGCACAGATACATGCGTTGCCATGGAGACCAGCTCTTGGCTCTCATTCAAGCTTATTATGTGATGCTGCATATCTGCCATAGATCAGACCACCATGTCCGTCTCAATAAACCAAAGATCCTCAGCTCACTGCGTTAATTCACACGCATTGTCACACTTCTTATGTAACACACAGGCTGTCTCACTGGTGTTGGAATCTTCTCTAATTAACCTTGCATTCTAAAGCGAGACTTGATGTGCTTGGTGGTAGGACCAGCAGGATTCCAAGTGATGAGTAGAATTGTGTTGTCATAGAATTGTTGGCACCTTGTTACTGCATGAAGGGAAGCCCAGAGAAGTCACCAACTACACACCCCCACGCAGATGATTCTCCAGCTTCGAGTGCCCATGACAGAAATACAGTATGTGGTGCAACATTAGGTACGCAATCAAAACTTCTGCCTTTACGTAGATAATAATGCTCTGTATTAATAAAGGGAGTCATACAGATATTTATTTAACATTATCTTTATTCTTTTAGTAGTAGACTCGATACTTAGATTCAGGTAGAATCATAGAGTTTATGATTCAGTGCAGTACTAACGAATGATATGCATTGAGGTTCATGGTTGGTGAGGCGCTGATACTTAGATATGGAATCACAGGAGTGCCAAAATTAAGAAGAAGTACATGTGGAAATATAAAGAGAATCTATAATAGAAAAATATACAAATGTAGTCATTTTGTAATTCCATTTTGTCTTTGCCTTTTCCATTTTTTCATTTCTTTTTGTGTATTGTCATAATTTTTCCCATTTTGGTGTTTATTTGCCCTGTTTGGTCTTTGTCTTTTCCATTTGATGATTGTTTTTGCATTTACCTGATGCCTGATGCTGAATGGAAAAAGCAATGTCTATTCATTGCCGCCCACAGCAAAGACTGTAGGCGGGTCATCCTGCCAGGGTGACTAGTCAATAGCTGCTTGCAGTGACTATGTAGTAGCTATGTTTAAATCTTAGCACGGGTGACCGGAAGCGGGTGACGGACAGTAATTAACATCACTATCACGCCACCATGCACATACTTTGCGTGATTGTCTTACACGAAGGAGTCTATTGTGTAAGCTGCTAAGAGAAGCGGCTAACAGGCGCAATGGGAGTAGTCACACTGGCGGAAGGACCCGCCCACACCAAAGGCAGTAGGCGGGTCCATAATAGACCTTACTTTTTCCTCATAGCATCAGGCATCCGGTAAATACAAATAAAATGGAAAAGACAAAGACATTCATCCATACATCCATTTTCTGTACCGCTTATCCTCATTAGGGTCGCGGGTATGCTGGTGCCTATCCCAGCTGACTGTGGGCGCGAGGCGGGGTACACCCTGGACTGGTCGAAAGACAAAGACAAAACAGGGCAAATAAATGCCAAAATGGAAAAAAACAAAGACAATACAAAAAAACAATGAAAACATGGAAAAGGCATATACTAAATGCAATTACAATATGGCTACTTTTGTATATTTTTGTATTATTGATTATATTTCCACATGTATTTCCTTTTCATTTTGGTACTCCTGTGATTCCATACATGGGAGTGTTTCTATGTTAATACAGGCATTTGTAGTATTACTTTTGATTTGTAATTGAAGTACATGCACTCGACCCTTCTCCTGAAAAAGCTCTGAAACTTTGTTGCAAAAGTTTGATCACCTTCTGTTGAGCATGTGTAGTAACAGTGTAATACCAGCATAGAATGACAAAAAACTTTGATGACATAAGCATATTGAATTACTGGTGACAATATTGAGTAGACAGCACTGACATGCAGATATGTGGACTCTGGTGGACTTTTTTATGCTAAAGTTGGCCATATATTGTTTTAATTTTACACAAAATGGGGTACTTCATAATTCAGTGTTTAAATTATTTTAAAGTAGGCTTATACAGGCACTCTTCATTGTAAAATTTTCAACACTATTTTTCTTTACTGGAAGAGGAGGCAAAAGGCATCTTTTGATAGAAAAGGTTGCCGACCGCTGGTCTATTGGCAGCTGTGTACACCTATTTTTGTAGTGGCCAGTGGCCATAGATTAAACACAAAATTGTTCACACGCCCTCACATCAACATCATTTCAAATGCTTTGCTTTGTGAACTATAACACAAAAGCTGAGTTGGATGTCATAACTACATGCATGTTTCGACGTACATTAGTTTTAGCACGTGAGCTGAAGAATATCCAACAAAGGGGCCTCCTGCATACTTAATTTTGTGTCGTTTTGTTTGGCCCTCGGTGGAAAAAGTTTGAACACCCATGGGGCCTTACTTTTAAAACTTGCGTACGCACAAAATGAGGCCAAAAAGGTGCATGTGCTGTTTTCCATGCAAAGAATGATACCTATAAGAACACAACCTGACGTGAGAATGTCATTTGATTTTATAATCATGATAATAGTATGTGTTCAATTAATATTAATTTTAAAAAACATCAGGTTGTCAGTTGAATAACTCTAAGGTTTAGTTTACAAGACACCAAGCTAATATATCCTCGGTGTTCTGTTTTTCCATTTTCTTTGGACAATTTATCCAAAAATAATTTGTAAATAACAATTATTTACCATGTCAGCCTTCGCTTGTGTGGATAATGTCAGGGCTGTGTGCCTAACTCTTTCCTTTTCCACAAAATTTGGGCTTTTCTTTTGTTGTGCTTTGAAATAACACACAACATTAGTTCCTCATAAAATAATTAAAATATACCTAATAGTTTGATGGTGTTAATGTCATCATTGAGTTAAATATCTTTGAAACATCCCTTAGGAATGACAGCATTTAATTTTCGACATAACTTCAGTTCTGTTTTGAGTCTTAGCGTCCACCTTTAAATAAAACCGATTTTGCTAAGCTTGTATTCATATAAAATGTGGTCTCAATTAGGAAAAATGTAGCAACGTGCTCACTAAAAATGGAAATGTGTACCTTGATATTTGGCTGCTTTTTTTGTTTTTGTTTTGCCTCATTGGTCCATCTCCATCATTCACACAGAGGGCAGCGAACGCGCTGTCACTCAATCTTCATTTTGTGTTATGCCACTACTGTGTCTTCCAAATATGATACTTTTTCCGGTACTTCCGCCTCCATTTTCGTGAGAGCCCACTTCTTGTCTCCCCAACAGCGGTGATTTCAATCAAGGTTTTTCAAATATAGATGCCACATTCATGAGTTTTATGGTGAAGTGGAGGCGTGGAAAGGGGGGCGTTACGTACACACACTTCTCCTCAAGATGGAATCTTTGAACCGCAAATTGTGTGAATGAATGCGTATGCAACTTTTTATAGGTCTGAATATTTTTGTTCGTACGCACATTTTGGTTTTCCAGGCATTGTTTTAAAAGTGAGGCCCCTGGTCTAGTCGCCTGAAGGAAGTGGTCACAGCCCCCACTCAGTATGAATGTGAGTGAATGGTTGTAGACAGAGGATGGTGGTTGTTTATTAATGCACATTCCACATTGAAAAGGGACACCTGCTCCTTTACTTTACTCTTATGAAGACACCTGATTGCTTTTTCTTAGTGTATTTTTAATTGAGTGCTATTTGAAATTTGTGTTTATCGTATTTCCTGACAGAGAACGTCAAAATATTTGTATCATTACGGCTGTCAATATGATTTAGTGCAGTTCCACATTCCTGCCAGCCACAATAATAACCATATTGACAAATGAGTAGTTCTAACAGTGTCAATCAAAAATAGGCATTGTTAACTTTGTAAAGGCAGAATTTTTGGATTATTGGATCTCATTATCAACCTCTTGGCATGAGGCCATTATGATGATCTAATGCACACCAGTGGATCCCACTGGTGTACATTAGATCACACAACACAAAAGCTCGAGCACACAAACAGCTTGGGGCAAATGAGAGTGAAGGTCAGGTTGTGGTAACACAGTAAAATGGTGTTGCTGCTTCATTCTGGAGCTGTGCTGGTGGAATGCTCCACAGACGTTCCCGTAGCACCACCTTCAGGTTGCATGCTCATCTGAGCTAGTTAAGACGAAAGGAGGTTTCATCTTTTTCTAGCTGTTGATTCTTTCCCCTTTTTAATAGTATTATTTCCATTTTCACTGCTGAGTTAGTGTAATTAATAATTAATAATAATTGTAATAGTGTTCATTTGCATAACAGAGGTCTTAAAGGCGTTGCTGTGATCTTGCATTGTACGCTTGTTATGTAATTCTGTTTTTCTTGTCTTTGTGTTTTATTTGCTTCTCAATCGGAAAATCAACAAAATATCATGAAATGGTCTCAATTTTTCACTTCACTTTCTTCTTCTTTTTGTGGAATACAAACAACCAGAGTTGAATTACCGTATGTCTTGATAGAATGCATTACAACTGCAAATGATGCACTCCGGTATTTATGTTGTATTTATTTATACTATAGTAATCACTGGGGAGACAATTAAAGACACAGCTGGAGCATAAAAGGTGTGCCTCACCCACACACAACCAAGTATGAGCAGAGGCCATGGCTAAGGACACATAGATAAGGCAACATTCCTTTTAACTTTAGCGTTTTTTTTAACTTCTACATCTTTGCCTCTCTCTGCAGAGAAACTCCAGCATCTCAGGAAGCACAAGAGGCATCTACCAAGCATCAGAGCGCCGTTCATCGCCCAGTACGGGGTAAGGCTTGGCAAAGGTAGACAGTTAAAACTTTCAGAAGACTTCTATTAAAAAGTCTTATAAAAAGACCTTTATTCATCTTACATGTGCCATTATTGGGAATTAGTGACACACTGAAAATGTACAAGAATAAAAGCTATTTTATTATGGGACTAAAAGTATAATGTTACAAGCAGGAATTTCTGTTCAAGTCAGAATATTTAATGAGTGAAGGTCAGTATTATTCAATAACATTATTCTCATAATATTATGACTTCATTGTCATAAAATGACCAAGAATGGAAATGGTGTTGGTGGAGACAACTTAGTGACTCCACTAAAGCATAAGCTGTGCTTGAGCCACAGCAGTCTGTGGCAGTCGGGTGTGTTATGAGGGGGACACGGGCTACCCTCATAACCCATAAAAGGGGGTATCTATAAAAGGATTGGCAGGTCTGTAAAATTATTATTTATACTTGCAACTTTATTCTTGTAGTATTAGAGTACTAGTCACTTAAAATGACAAATGTTTTGTCATCATTTTTAGATTAATTTTTTAAAATCAAATTACGTTTTATTCTCATGAATGAATACTTTCATTTTTTTAAATGCCAATTGTTTTCTCACCATTTTATGATTTATGAATGATTACTTTCATCATTCAAAATGACAACTTTTTTTCATCATTTTATGATTTAATTAGTATAAAATTGTGATTTGTTTCTCATAAATGATTTTATTTATTTTTATTAGATAGATTTTTATACAAATCTAGTCTGAATTCTCATAAAATGATTTATTCTTATATTACACAACTTTATTCTTAAAATATTTTTCACTTATATGAATTTTATTAAAAATCACTTTTCTTCTAAAATTACACACACTAAGAATGTTTTGATTAAATTTTTGGAAATTATTATTAAACTGTATTATCATAATAATAAATTTATATTGATGTGTGGTGAGCTATTTTTGTAAAATTGTAATTAAAGTCTCCTATAGTTGTGACATTATTATGAATATGAGAAATATTAGGACTTCATTTATCAAAAATGTCAAACTTCCCTGTTGTCTGGAATGCAGCATATTCATACAATGGCACCATTCAAAGCAGCAGAACGACCCACGGGGTTGTAATATTTTTTTTGTGTATAAAAAAACAATGCCAAAAATGTATTTCAATATGACATGTTTGTGATAATATCTGACGGTGTCTATTATCATATAAGGTAAACGCTGAAAATATACTGGCTTGTTTCACACACTGAGATCCAGTTTCGACATGAAGTCTGACGTTTCCTGTTGGGACGTCACACACTTCCTGGCCATGAGTCAGCCATGGTGCCACACATGGTGGCCACAACAGCAACCGTCAAAGCCTTCTGTCTCAGCTTCCCTTCTAACCGTACAACTGTTCTGTGATGTATTCACGATGACCTCAGGAGATATTTATACAGCTAACATGAGCCAGTGTGCGTCAATTTAACACAAGAAGCCATTAGTCCATTTATATAGTTTGTGTATTGTTTGTAATTTTATGTCATGTTACTAATGTTTCTGTGAATAGTTGGCGACTCGTCCAGGGTTTACCCAAAGTCAGCTGGCATAGGCTCTAGCATATCTGCACGACCTTAATGAGGATTGAGCGGCATACAAAATGGATAAATGGATGTTATCAGCTCTAATGTGTCTAATGTTTTTTTAATATCCTCTTATTGTAGAGCATCGGGTCGAGTCAAGTCAGTCTCACAGGGTTCTGGCGGATATGACAGCGATAGCGTGGAGATGCACCCGATGGATGAGTGCCCCGAGGCTCAGTACTACCACATGCAGTGCCGCCTCACCGAGGGGTGTTATGACCGCTCCCCCGGATATGGCGGCGGAGGGTCAAGAAACTGGGGTCTCCGTAAACAGGCTATCCAGAACTGGCAGCGTCGGCCTTACAGGAACAGCATCGAAGGCGAGGAGGGAGACGTATCCGATGTGGGCTCTCGGACAACTGAGTCGGAAGTAGACATGTGGGAGCAGGAGAGGAGAGCTGTGGCGGAAGTCCAGCAATCTGGCGCACCCTATCCTTACCACAGCAGGGCTGGGTTTCAACCAAACGCAGGTAAAGAATATCTGCAAATGTTTTGCGCCCATTATCTGAACATAAGTATTGGGATATGTGATTAAAAATAAATGAATGACTGCCACAGTGAACAAAGCAAGGTCTGTAAAGACATGCTTGGATGTGTTTGGTGTGGGGGTAAAAAAATCAGACCTTACACCAAGAAACACTTTTGGAGCTAGTGAGCCCTCCTCTGGCCTCACCAATGGATACAAATTCCCACAGACACATACAAACGTCAGTATTGTAGAAACTATTTTTTCCCATTTTCAGTGAAGTCCTTTAAGTTGTTTCCATCGTTAGAAGTTACTGGTGCAAAATAAACTATTAAGGTCAGAAATTAAATATTTTGCTCCTCCAGTAGGCACGTTCTTTCTCTCAGCTTTGTGTCTCAAGTCTCAGATCAACACATTTTCACAAGCACCACAGATTGTGCATCTTTCTGTCCACTCCGCACCCAGCCAAGAACCCTTCAGCACATTCTTGTCTCATCGCCACGTCTTTTGGAAAAAAATAGAAGGAGACTGGGAAGGATTTCTATACAAAACAGGGATGTATGACGCCATCTCATACTCATGTTCTTCTATGTTACACTCAGCATGTTACTGGCGTTCCTGTGATGTAGTTGTCCTTATTAGGAGAGGCCCAATCAGGTGTCATCAGATGGTAAGTATCTTCGCATACGCAGTTTTTTTTCCTCTCTGCATGCAATATGCAGCTTGTTGGGCGTTTTTAGTTCATTTGGGAGCCGTGAGTGTAGGCGGTGTGTGAGGAAGAGTGAGTTTCTGATGGTTTTGAGCAGACGGCCTTAGAGGCCAAAGATGAAGATGAGTCATCTCCAAGCGATCCTGCATCAACATTGAGGCTTATTTTGGCTCTTCTTGGAAAGCTGCACACATAAAGCTGTTAGAATCGCTCAGCACAAACACCCGTTCTTTCCTGTATGTATTTATCCATTTGTCCTGCACAAGCCACGTACAGTATACACAGCCATTCACACCTATGGACAATTGACAGTCTATATCTGGGGTATCAAACATATCGCCCACGGGCTGGATCAGACCCGCAAACACGGTCAATGCGGCCCGCGAGAAGGTTTTGTAAAGTATAAAAATGAGCTGCAATTTTTCAATAAAATAAACTGTTGTTCTAATTGTCTCCACTGGATGGCCCCATAGCAAATGTGCACTGTGTTAAGCAAGCAAACTGTTTATACCAGGGCACAGCAAGTTGGTCAAGCGAGCGCACCCAGTCCGGACGAGCGACTTGTCATTTGCACCATTTAGTACAGCTTTTACTTTTAACATTATGTGTTCTGGCACCTTGAATGCCCCAATATGCCTATGTCAAAAAATAGAAAAGTGAATGTAGAGTGCAGTGTTCCACCAAAAATGGTCAGGAGGTTCTCACTTACATACATAAGGTACACAAAAATACAGTAGCTAATGAGGAACTAATGAGTAGTGGTTAGGGATAGGTAAGTTAGTTTCTCATTAACTACTGTAATTTTCTGTGCATTATTGTAATCTTGCGGACAGTGTAAAAAGCATAAGGTATATAAGCTGTTGGTAGGTCTGAAGAAACAGTAGTCTGCCCACTTGAGAATACAATTTTCCTCCATGCTGAAATGAATTTGACACCCCTGGTCTATATACAGTATGTGCATGTCATAACCCAACATGGATGTGTTTGGCTGTGGGAGGAAAGTGGAATATCCACCCATCCATCATTTTTGTATTGTAGAATTTATAAAAAGTATAGAACTCAGTTATCTGTCTATCTATTCATGGCCATTTCCTTTTCCATCTGCTAATCTATCCATCCCAAAACAATCCACCACTTCATCCATTTGTCTGTTGCTTTATCCAACAATCCTTTTGTCCATTGGCCCATCTTTTAGTCCATCCAACATATTTGTCTATCCATTCATTTGTTCATTCATCCACCTGTCCCCATTCATCCTTTTGTTGTACCTTTATCCCAAGCCCACGTGTATGCAAAAAGGCATGGACAGTAAATCAGCAACGCTTTGGTACTCAGTTTTGCAGAACAACACAGAACATGGAAAACAAGCTAGTTTGTTACATGCAGTAGTTTATGAAAACCAAGACAGTGTACAAAATTTACGCAAAATTTGGGCGAAAATTTTAGACTGAAGCCAAATCTTATGAAAACAAGGGCGTACAAAAACCGAGATTTGACTTGAATTCCTGCCATCAAGTGGAAGAGCATTTTAATTGTTTGTTGTCCGTCTCATATATAAGTACATGTTGGCATGGATGAATGAACAAAAATATACTTTATTTGTACTAATATTAATTAATTATTTTCAGACCAATTACATGAAATTGGATAATTTCCTGCAGCACACCTGGTGATCTGTCTGAGCACACTAGTGCCACAACACAATGGTTGGGAATCACTGATCTATCCAAATGTTTATTACAATTATCCTTTCATCCATTTTGTTCATTCTTTCATTTGTCCCTCCTTCCATCCTTTCACTATCTATACAAAGCTTATGCAGGGTAGTAGTGGCCAGGGGTATTTAGTCATTTGGGGACGCAAGGCAAACCCTGTCATTTAGGTCCTCCACATCCTGGTACTGCACTGACAAAACATTTATAGTCACCTCAACACAAGGTCTTCAATGTGGGCAGAAGGTAGTTACATACCCATGTTCATACACCCTCTCAAAACAATTATAAATGTGAATGTTTATCATATAATAAGTTAGTAAATGGTATACATTAATATTTACATTTGTTAGAAGTACTAAAAGCCCCTGGAAATCCCAGGGCCCTAGGCAATTGCCTGTGTTTGCCTAATGCAGTAGTTCTCAGTTATTTTCTGTCACGCTTTCCCCTAGGGGCCAGAAATGTTGTCACGACCCCCCATTTGAAATACTATAGATAACTGATAATACGTATTAATCTGTACAAACTGAACTTGAAACTGAAACCAGGAAAATGCAACAAAATGGAGAACTGTGAAGTGTATTTAAGAGTCAAATGTCATGTTGAGTATAATAAATCTGGACATATTGGCAGGTTTACACTAACATTGAAGGTACTCCCTGCTTCTCACGCCGCCCCTGACAGTTAACCGCATCCCCCACCCCCCAAGGGGGCCCACGCCACTATTTGAGAGCCTCTGGCCTGATGGTAAGTTTGGTGGTTTTGAGTGAGCTGTTGACTTTGAGCAAGAGGTGGGGTACACCTGTGCATCTGCCTTGTTGTCAAAGCACCAAAACGTTATTGTTTTCTGTGTGTAGGTCGATCTGAAGGCGTCTACAGCAAACCCTGTCGCCATGAGAAAAGCCCGTCCAAATCCAACGAGGTGATTAGCCCAGAGATCCTGAAGATGCGCGCTGGTTTATTTTGTATCTTCACCTACCTGGATACAAAAACCCTGCTGAGAGCGGCGGAAGTCTGTAGGGACTGGAAGTTTGTGGCTCGCCACCCGGCCGTGTGGACCAGAGTTCTGCTGGAGAACGCTCGCATTTCTTCCAAGGTGAAAAGCATGACACGCGCCGTCTTGTCAGCAGGTCGAGCAGATCCTTACTCATTCCAGTGTTTCTCTAACAGTTGCTGGGAACGTTGTCTCAGTGGTGCACTCAGACGCACTCGCTAATCCTGCAAAACCTAAAACCTCGACAGCGTGGCAAGAAGGAAACCAAGGAGGAATACTTAAAGAGCACACGGTGAGCAATGGGAAACAACCTGTCTGTCGACCAACTCATCGGTTCACCGTGTTCTTCTTGTTACAATAAAGTTCCGCTTACGTTGATGTCGACATACATGGTCAACATAAAATTCACCACCAAAAGACACTTTATTGACAAAATTATTCCAGCAGCTGTATCAGAGGACCATAAAATCGAAATAAAAATAAGATGTTTTTTTCTGTAATCAGAATGTCCTTACACACTTTGAGATTTTTTTAGGTCTGTCTTTTTTAATTTCACATTCAGCACTCTGCAGGAACATTTAGAGATGCTGAATCATTTCCTCGCCTGCAATGTTTCTGTGTTAAGCTCATGTCTCTGTCTCAGTGGCTGTCTGGAAGAAGGACTGGAGGCGCTGCTCAAGGCCACAGGAAGTAACCTGCTCATACTAAAGATTTCACATTGTCCCAACCTGCTGACGGACCGCTCCCTATGGCTGGCCAGCTGCTACTGCCGAGCTCTGCAGGCTGTCACTTACAGGTAGACACTCGCATCACACTGTTAATATTTTTTCTTCATAAAGACGGTACTCGTTACCATTCAGAAGAGTTACACCTTCACAGTCTAATGAGATGCAGTGCAAGCATTGTATCAAAAAGTCCAGCCTTTACAAAAACACACTTTTCTGACTTTTCTGACATGAATTGATGGTGTCATCTTTGAACACAATACTGTACTACTATACAATACTAAAATCATAATTTACACATATTATATCTTCGCTGGCCAGTGAAAAGCATATATCTTCACATTTTTTGAGTTTATTTTATTTTTTATTTAAAACAAAAATAAAATTATTGTTTTTCACATAGAAAATGGGGGGGAAATCTACAAAATGTGGAGATGTGTGGTTTTCATTGGGCAACAATACTGTGACCTGTATTTTATAAATCATATATTTAGATTGGTATTGTGTCATCATTATCTTATATTATTTACTTTCAGCAGTTTTTCAATGATCCATGGCATATTAGGACATAGAGTATTATACTGTACAATTTATACTGTATGTATACATGTTGATTCAAGTCACAATGTTAACTTTTTACACTTTTTTTCTGTAATGTGTGTGTTTTTGTTATCGTTTAGACTTTGCTATCAACTTAGTTAAATGATATATTACTTACAAAGCTATACTCACAGAGAACCCACTCCCTGCACCCCTTGTTCTATTTTGTTCTAAATTTCCATTTTGTTAGAATAACATGAAGTAGTACATCACTGCTAGTACATCTACTACATCCACAATAATAACATATAGTTAAATGTATACCTCATAAATGAGCATTTTTAAATTTATACAGGCAGGTTTTTTAATGCATCTCTTGCCATGGAAGTGTTGCCGTGCTTTTTGTTTTGTGATACAGAACAAAAGGTCATCCTTTCCTTCTAAAACATATTGTATTGTTTGATTTCAGGAGTGCCACAGACCCAGTTGGCCAGGAGGTCATCTGGGCCCTCGGTGCAGGTTGTAGAGACATTATTTCCCTACAGGTGGCGCCACTACACCCATGGTATTTTTCATTGAGAAATACAGTATGGCTCAATGAGGTTATGACATGGCCTGAGCTAACATTTTATCATTTCAGCCAACAGCCGGCTCGCTTTAGTAACAGATGCTTGCAGACCATCGGGAGATGTTGGCCACACCTCCGTGCGCTCGGTGTGGGTGGAGCAGGATGTGGCATTCAGGGGCTTGCCTCTCTGGGTGAATGTTGCTTGTGTTAAGATAAACTTGCACCCACATCTACTACAGACATTTTATTATGGTGACACATGAGTTTAATCATTCCAATTATTCGTTTCATTGACGCCACCACTTTATGTTCCTCATTTCATTAGCAAGGAACTGCATGCGCCTTCAAGTGCTCGAGTTGGACCATGTGAGCGAAATCAACCAGGAGGTGGCAGCGGAGGTTTGCAGGGAGGGCTTGAAAGGCCTAGAGATGCTGGTGCTCACCTCCACACCAGTCACCCCCAAAGCTCTGCTCCACTTTAACAGTAAGTTGGAAAAAAGTAACACTGGTATGATACACTGGTACACAACACAAAATTCTTGTGAGTAGGCTTATATATAAATGTGTAAATATAGCAAACAGTAAGAGAATATTTACTTCTGTAGATACTGTTGCTTATGGCACAGTAACAGAAGAAATAGTTCTCCAATAGAAGAATAGTTATAAAGAATAGAAAATAGAAATGGAAGAGTAGTTCCAGAATTTCAAAGTACTGGGGGAATACCAGAAAATAAACTTTGTAGATTACACAGTATTACTTTTTAGGGGGGTGCAAAACCAGTTTATTATCATTTTATTTTATGTTACATTGTAACATCGCCACACAAAATTCCAGTTACACAATACACCGTGACTTCAGATATTTTTAATTAGCAATAAATGCCACCACAGATGGATTTCATTTTGACTTTCCTTCAATCCTTGCAGGTGTGTGCCGCAACCTGAAATCCATTGTGGTCCAGATAGGGATTGAAGACTACTTTGAGGACCCTAACAGCCCCGAGGCCAGAAAACTATTTGATGAGATGGTTAACAAGCTTCAGGTAACAGCAGCTCAAGCTTGAAAGTAAACACTAGATTTATTGCCACAGTTGTTGTTTTTTACTAGATACAGGTCACAGTTTTGTTTGGAACATCTTAAACGTATTGGCTGTGCTCAAACCCCACCTACACAAGTGTACACATGCAAGATGACTAACAGTTGGAGTTGCATCCAGTTTTACTCCATCTTGACATTGTTTACACCGAAGTCATCTTAATGTTTGCTTAATAATGTTTGTTTACTTGCTTGTTTTAAGACGCCTGCTTACACTCAATCCATAAACAAGAGAGCAGACTTCCCAAACTTTGGAGCCTTTTGCTTCTACTACTTGGATCCACGACCTAAATTACCACAAACGATGCTGCTACATGTGTGTGCATACAGTAGATCCATCTATTCACGGTTCCGTACTTGTTCTCCCGCAAGTTTCTTCTCAAAATAAATGCATTAGATTCTTGCTTTTTGTGGGGGCTCCGGGACAACCGTGAATAATTGATACACCCATAAAAAAAGTCTTTTAACATATGGCCCACTCAGCCCCACTCCAAACCCTCCTGATAGCTTGACGCTGACATTTTCCTCTGATTTCGCATCAACATTTGCATTAAATGTGTGTTGTAAGTATTAGATTTGATTCAGCTCTACTGTAGAATCCTCCCCTTTGACTTCAATTGCCATTGAGCACTCAACAACGCGTGACAATGCAGGTGTAAATGTGCTTCACACAACGATGGAACCCATTTAAAGTCTAAAACGTGTAGGTACTCACCACTAATGAATGATTATGAAAAATGATCAATACAACAGATGGACCTGCGATTGACTGGCGACCAGTCCAGGGTGTACCCCGCCTCTCGCCCAAAGTCTGCTGGGATAGGCTCCAGCATCCCCGTGACCCTAATGAGGATAAGCGGTATAGAAAATGAATGAATGAATGAACAACAGATGGAATCGGAGTCACAGTGTTGCCTTTAGCTTGGTCGTGCTAAAAGCTAGCAGGCTACAAAGGCCGTTCCTCCATGTGTGTCTACATTACCCACGTTGCTTTTCTGTCGTCATTTCAGTAACAACTTATGATAATGTCTTAACTTGTGTTCACCTCGCTGCAAGCTTTGAGATTAATGAACGCCTCGTTCAGAACTTGTTTTGTTTATAAAACGTAGTTTTTCACTGAACACTGGGGAGCATCATTCTGTTCTTAAGATTTACGAGCTGTGTGCAACAACACATCATCAGTAGGGTAAAATTAACTGGTCTCATGAGTGTTTGAACGCATGGGTACTTGTCTCTGTTAACTTGTTCACATACTCACCCCTGCTACCACTAGTTCAATTAAAGAGGAAAACAGTTAACATGTGGCTAATTGTGTGTTTGTTACTGTAGTTGCATGTGTATAAATGTATTACCCTCGTGGAAAAATCAACAGATTTGTTCCTTGTTTCAAATCACCGCTCCTTTTCACTTTCTAACCGAGCTGCATCACAGCCTTAACAAAACGAACGAGTGACTCGCTCAGCCTACGAGTTAATGAAGACTTGAGTTTTACAGACTCATGGGTGCACACCCAGCATCCGAGCTGTAGATGCAAGTCATTAACTGATCATTAAAAAAAGACAAACTGCATTAAATGGTTTTCCTGAATGCCAACTTGTAAATAGGCTTTATTTTGAAGAGGAGCTACTTATTTGCACATGCACACCTTTCTATTGTTTGCACTGTTCCATTCCATTCCATTCCACTGGCCTATCAAAACAAGTGCATATTCAAGCACATTTTGTGTATTTTCAATTCAGCATTTTCAAGCATAAAAATGGCTAAAGGAATGAAAATACAAATATAAGCCATTCAGGAGATGCATTCAAAAATATGATGCCATGTAGTATTCTACACTGGTCACAGGGTGTCAGTAATGTTTCTGTAATGTTTGGTGAGGCACACAAGCATCATAATGGATTGCAAGAGCACCAGGTTTGAATTACTGTGCAACGGACACAATAGTAATAACATAATAATTATCATAATAATAACTCTCATAATAATACATCTACTTCAAGCCAGAACTCAGCTCTGAACCCCCAAAGTCACTTCCTGTCTTGCTCAGGTCTTCCACATTTATTGCAACACACACTTGCGCAAGTCTTGTTTATGTCTTAAAAGGCTTGTTTTCTCTGCTGTATTGGCTAATGTGAGTGCAAAGGTGACTACTGGGGTGTATTTTTTGTCTAGAGGGCTATACAAATGTTAAAAAACGTAGAAGGTTGTAAACAGATTTTCTTTCCTGTAACTATTAAAAGATTTGATTTATAAATGAGATATTCTACTTTGTGGAAATTCACTTATTATCATTGGGTCTGGAACCAGTTAACCGCGATAAACGAGGGATTACTGTATAAGGCCCAAAAATCTAATAGAAAGAGAGGATCAGGGGTCAATGAATCAGCTTTTCTACTAAATAACTTCCTATACCCACATTTCTACTCAGTTCTTGTGACTTCATGGAAGTGATGCTGAAGAAGGCTTTTCTTTTACTCTCGCCCTTGCAGGCATTGAAGAAAAGACCTGGATTCTCCAAAATTCTGCATGTGAAAGCAGACAGTCTCTGCTAACATCATTTCCTGCAGATTGTGTAAAGCGGCACCACCGCCACTGCTCCATTCAGTCCAAAAGTGTGTGTGAATGGGGTAAGAGAGCATGTCGTAACACTGGAGCGCCTCGATGAACCCTGACTGAGGCTCAATGTGAAATATTCATGCATAAGGAGACACTTGTTTCTTGTTCGGGGGGAATCGTCTGCAGCACGTGACATGTTCCTTATTGGGCTCTTGATGACACTAGCCCGACACAACCACCAGATCTAATCTCTTGCAGGCAGATCTCTTGAAAAGATTGGATCTGGGTAACAGACCATTTGACGCGTTCTCAGTGAGTTGGGCACACGTAACTGGTGGGCGGCAGCACATTCTTTTACTTGGAAGGGAACTAAAGATATGCAAGGTTGGAGCCTTGAGACTGCCAGACCTAACTCTCAGAAGCTAACTACTTCCTGCACAAAAAGCGTGCTGCAGCTACTTCCTGGCATGGCAGCGATGCATTCCACCACCTCTACCACCTTATGCTAACATAATGGATCTCCTTTACTTTTCTTGATTGTTAAAAGTATCAGGTTTTCTGAGAGGACGGCACGCAGCGCCTGATGCTGGATCCATTTCATCTTTAAACTGGTGCCATTTGTGTCTATCCGCGTTCCATTGATCGTTTTTTCCAACGTGCCATTAATGTGGGGAATATTTCATACCCTCTAATCAGCTCATGCACGCAAGACTTTTCATCTTGTACTGCTTGATGTCTTACAATGTGTATTCTTGCTGATTCTTCTATTTGCAGTACAGTGCCAGTCACAGCCAATTCTCTGTGGCGCCCTCTGCTGGTCTTTTCAGCCACTCACTCCTATCCAATGGTGGGATTTCCTCTGGGAGTAGAAAACACTTTTCCATAGTAAATTGTGTGTGAATTCTGAGAGATGCTGTGACGGAACCAAAATACCAAAGACATGGAGACTAGGGATGTTAGTGCTATGTTATGTTATGCATGACAGGATATCATCACTATGCCCAAACAAATGGGCGCTTGACTGACTGCATAAAATTTGCTATCAATGAATTCTTTCATTGATGCGGGAAATTCTTTCTGTTCTATGTGGTCTTCTTTCGACAGCAAATTAATTGATGATGTGCACCCAGAATGCCAAACTTTATCACCACATTCAGAAAAATCCAAGGATGCGGTGCCATTTGGATATTTTTGTATTTTTTTCATTTTTTATATTTCTAATTCCACGTTGTGCCACAGGCGAGTGAAAAATGAGCCACAGGAGGCAAATGGCCCCCGGGCCACTCCTTGTTTCATACAAATAAATACTAAATGCCAGCTAGTTTTTTGTGAGCACTCAGCATTAATGGCATGACAAAAATGACGGGTCATTTGATAGAAATGTCAAAATAAAATGCCCAGAATGATAATTTAATTTTGTTTTATTTGAATGCTGTTGAATGAGTGCAGCAGAAAAATAACAATGTTAGAAAGGGAAAAATATATTTGTGACACACGATAGCTAAAAAGCTCGTCTCTCAGCATTCACACAGCAAGCACTTTTTTCAGCTTGGTTGTATTTCACTGTTGCAGTTTACTTCAGCACACGTAATGTCCCTTTTCCACTGCATCATACTGCCCCGACTTGGCTCGTTTCATCTCAGTCCACCTCAAAAATGGGCAAAAAATGAAAGCAACGCTGCTGTAAAGGCATCAGTCAGAGTGAGACGTGCTAACAAACAACCGCGGAGGAGAACGAGGGTTCCCTGTATTTACTTCTCGGCATGTGCAATACCGTCGTATTCAGAGCTAAAACAGCAGGATAAACCACGTGTGTGGTTTTCTGCTCGGCCAATGAGCTACTAGCGCTGGTTTATGTCAAGCATGTGTTATCTGCTTGGCGTGCTTGGAAACCCGACTGCAGTACTTTGTTTTGCCATTGTAGAGCATCAAGCTGTGCGTGTCCAGCTGAGTGGGCACAATGCAGTGGAAAAGGGGCGTATTTAGAGCGCAGCTGAGGATGTATGCTAGCAATATTTAAACCAGCCTGTACTGCAAATCAAAGGGATTATTAGATGGTCCATTCTACAAGGAGTCGCGCCTCTAAATCAGGTTGGACATGACTGTCCTTGGTGATGCCATCAGTGTGGTTTTGAGGATGGGAAGGTTCATGGAAAAATACACTTTTGGAGCACACTGAGGACCAAAAAGTAAGGATTTTCTGTTCGTCTTAATCCTGAATTTGAGTGAAGTGCAATATGAAGTCAAATGGAGCTCACGTTTCTACAAAGCTTCTGACAGCAACTTCCACGCACATTTATGCACACGTTTAAAGCAGGTTGACAATGGAGTCACACATCAAGACGGAGGACCTTGTTTAATGCATTGTGGCACATTGGGAGCATATTGATTTGCATCGGTTTAGCACGCGCGCCTCGTTGGTTACACGCAGCAAGGGGAAGAAACCCATTTCTTCATGTTTGGCAGTTCAATCCACAAATTTTGGTTGGATAGCACTGCTTTTTTTCTGCCAGGGGGAGACTGGTCACAGTTTTCAACCAATCTTTTCCTAATATTTTTTGTCTTTCTTTCACATATGACCAAATCTTTGGTGTTATCATATTTCCTCAAATAAAGACTGAGGGAATGTATGTACTCAACAGCAGAGAGTAATAATACTGTAGTAATAGTAATGGTAATAGTAATGAGTGAGGGCGGCTGTGACTCACGAGTCTCAAGAGGTCATCCAGAATGTTTGATCCCCGCTTGCTCCACCCGGTCACTGTTGTTGTGTCCCTGGGCAAGACACTTTTTTCACCCTGCCTTGCCTCCACTGCTGCCCACACTGGTGTATAAATGTGAATGAATGTCTGGTGGTGGTCTGATAGGCCGTAGGTGCAAATTGGCAGCCACGTTTCCATCTGTCTGCCCCCCAGGGCAGCTGTGGATACAGATATAGTTTACCACCAATGTGTGACTGAGCAGTGAATGAATAACAGGTTCAGTGTGAAGCGCTTTGCATACCTTGAAAAGCACTAAATAAATCTAATTCATTATCATTATTATCATTATAAAATAATTAATTTATCATGCATACAATGTTTATTAAAGAAGAAGCATTTATTTTTGCACATGCCTTTTTTTTATTGTTATTTAAATTTTTATATTTGCCCACACAAATAGATAATAGTGATCTATGTAGATTTCATTTGCAGAAACAAATATATCAGGTTTTAATTGTTTTTCCAGCTCTGGTCTTGTATTACCTTGAATGCACAATAAAGAGACAGTTATTATTAAATATATATATATAATTATTATTAAATATATATATATATATATATATATA